>CAEGAE010100275.1:0-29960 GCA_903067095.1 Girardinus metallicus
GGGACATTTTCTTGGTCCCCATGAGGGAAATTGTTGTTTTTGGGTTAGTGGTTAGGTCTGTGATGGTTAGGGTTAGGATTAGGATTATGGTAAGGGTTAGGCTGTAGAAAATAATGGAAGTCAATGAGAAGTCCCCACAAGTGATGAAAACACGACTGTGTGTGTTGGTGTGTGACAGTGTGTGTCAGTGTGTGTGTGTGTTGGTGTGTGTGTCGGTATGTGTGTTGATGTGTGTCTGTGTGTGTGTGTGTGTTATCAGGCGCTGCAGCGCCGCGCTGCTCTCTGATTAACCCCCTCAGCTGTGCAGCAGCTCATGTTTCCTCTGAAGGGGAACAGAAAGACCCGCCTCACTTCCTGCTGGAGCCTCAGAGTTCTGCTGGCCCAGCGGTCGGTTCTGAGCGGTCGGGTCGGCCCGGTCCGGTCCGGCCCGGCAGGCTGCGCCCACAGAGACGCTGACCGCTCACTTCTCTTTGTGTGGGGACTCGGCGCCGCTCAGGCCGGGGGATTTCCGCCCCCACCCCTCCGGGCATTCATAGCATGTCAGCTGCTGCTGGTTGCTAAGCAACGGGAGGGAGGGCAGAGGGGGGGCTTTGTGTCCGGCCTTTCACTGTTCTGGCCCGCTGCAGAAAAAGCTCCGGTTCTGTAGGACGGGTCCGACTTCTGCTGCTGACCAGAACTAAACGCCACTGATCCAGATCTACAGGTACCAGCAGGTCTGGTTCTGGTTCTGGTCCAGTTCTGATTCAGGAGAACTTTAACTCTAAATCAGCTCCTTCACTGTTTCCTGTTGCTTTGTTCCCATTGGTTCAGCTCCCGACCAATCAGCTGCGTTCACATGGCACCATCCTGTGTTTTCATTGGACCTCCCAGTAGCGGACCAGAACCGGACCTGTACAGCAGCTGGTTCTGGAGCAGACCGGGTTCTCATCCTCTCTGTTCTGTTGCAGAAAATGGACACGGTCGGGATCAAAGTGCTGGAAACGGCCGAAGACATCCAGGAGCGCCGGCAGCAGGTTCTGGACCGGTACCGGCGCTTCAAGGAGCTGTCCATGGTCCGGCGCCAGAAGCTGGAGGATTCGTACCGGTTCCAGTTCTTCCGCCGGGACGCCGACGAGTTGGAGAAATGGATCCAGGAGAAGCTGCAGATCGCCTCCGACGAGAACTACAAGGACCCGTCCAACCTGCAGGTCCGGTTCTGACAGCAAGCGGGTCTGGCCCGGTGCCGTGGGCCCGGTTCTGCCGCAGCTGATGTGTGTGTCCTCACAGGGGAAGCTGCAGAAGCACCAGGCGTTTGAGGCCGAGGTCCAGGCCAACGCGGCGGCCATCATCGAACTGGACAAGACGGGGAACCTGATGATCACCGAGGGACACTTCGCCTCCGAGACCATCCGGGTACGTCCCACCGACTCCCAGAACCGACCCGATCCGGGCAGCTTCAGACGATCCCGGTTTGATTGTTGTCCCTGTCGGGTTCAGTCCTACACTCCGTACCGGACGCAGCAGAGGCCCGTAGTCACCAGCGTCAACATGGCTGAGTATCTCCATGTGTGTGTTTGGACTGGAGTGGCTCCTCTGTGTGCTTCCAGAGTTCTGACCCGGTTCCCCACCAGCCCCTGTCCGCTCTTTAGTGTGACGAGCTCTCCGGTCCGGTCCGGATGATCCAACACAAAAACAAATCAGTTGGTTCCTGACGGCGAAGAGCTCAGGAGCCGGTTAGACGGACCGACTCGCCTGGCGTAGATCTAGAGAACTCAGAGCGGCTTTGTGTTCCAGAGCCGCCTGGAGGAGCTGCACCGCCTCTGGGACCTGCTGCTGCAGAAGACCAAGGAGAAGGGCATGCGGCTGCTGCAGGCCCAGAAACTGCTGCAGTACCTGCGGGAGTGTGAAGACGCTCTGGACTGGATCAGCGACAAGGTCAGAACCGGTTCTGGTCGGAGAACTGCTCTGGGTCAGCAGAGCTCAGCGCTTGATTATTAAAACATTTATTGGAAACAAAATTCTTTTCTAACCAGTTACAAATCTAATATTTGACAAATATTTTATATTTATATTTATATTTTAAAACTTATAGATTTGGGGAAAAAAATGTGTAGAAAAATAGAGAAATGTTTAATAAATGTATTAATGTCAGATTTAGTTTAATTCTGAGAATAAACCCATATTATAAAGTTATTCTTGCATTATTACAACTTTATTCTGGTCCTTCAAAAACTGGTGTAGAAAATACTTTTTTAAATAATATTTTATTTTCACAAAGTTTTACGTTGGAGTGAATTTAAACCGGCTGCAGTAAAAAGAGTCAGAATGTTTTAAAGATGCTTTTAGTTCATATAACAAAGATCTGCAGCAGTCAGACAGGATCCATCTGCTGGGTGACTGTAAACACATCATGATGCAGCTGGAGCTGATGCAGCTGAAGCTGATGCAGCTGATGCTGATGCAGCTGAAGCTGATGCAGCTGATGCTGATGCAGCTGATGCTGATGCAGCTGATGCTGATGCAGCTGATGCTGATGCAGCTGGAGCTGAAGCAGCTGAAGCTGATGCAGCTGATGCAGCTGATGCTGATGCAGCTGATGCAGCTGTGCTCGCTGTGCAGGAGGCCATCGTGACCTCTGAGGAGCTGGGTCAGGACCTGGAGCACGTGGAGCTGCTGCAGAAGAAGTTTGAGGAGTTCCAGACGGACCTGGCGGCTCATGAGGAGCGCGTGAACGAGGTGAACCAGCTGGCCGGGAAGCTGATCCAGGAGGCGCACCCGGAGAACGAGCTGATCGTCAGGAAGCAGGAGGAGGTGAACGCGGCCTGGCAGCGCCTGAAGGGCCTGGCCCTGCAGAGACAGACCCGGCTGTTCGGCTCGGCCGAGGTGCAGCGCTTCAACAGGTGAACGCCAGAAACCTCAGGACGAACGTCTTCTTGGGTTGGACCGACCTCTGAGCTGCGATGCTGCTTCTGTCTGCAGGGATGTGGATGAGACCATCAGCTGGATCAAGGAGAAGGAGCAGCTGATGGCGTCCGATGACTTTGGGAAGGACTTGGCCAGCGTTCAGGCTCTGCTGAGGAAACAGGAGGGTCTGGAGCGAGACCTGGCCGCTCTGAAGGACAAGGTGGGACTCCTACTGCCCCACATTCCCACTCAGCATTCCCAAGCCCTGCTAACCCTCCCTGCTGTCAACCAGGTGAACACTCTGGGTGGGGACGCCGAGCGCCTGCAGCAGACCCATCCTCAGAACGCTTCCCAGATCCACCTGAAGAAAGATGAGCTGATCACCAACTGGGAGCAGATCCAGACACTGGCTGCTGAGCGCCACACCCGCCTCAACGACTCCTACCTGTACGCATCGCCAACCAGACACACAACCAACCGCCCAACCAGACACACAACCGACCGACCAGACACACAACCAGCCAGACACACAACCAACCGACCAGACACACAACCAACCGACCAGACACACAACCAACCGACCAGACACACAACCGACCGACCAGACACACAACCGACCGACCAGACACACAACCAACCGACCAGACACACAACCAACCGACCAGACACACAACCAACCGACCAGACACACAACCAACCAGACACGCAACCAACCGACCAGACACACAACCAACCAGACACACAACCAACCAGACACACAACCAACCAACCAGACACACAACCAACCAACCAGACACACAACCAACCAGACACGCAACCAACCAACCAGACACGCAACCAACCGACCAGACACGCAACCAACCGACCAGACACACAACCAACCGACCAGACACACAACCAACCGCCCAACCAGACACACAACCAACCGGCCAGACACACAACCAACCGACCAACCATCTACTGGTGGACGCAGACCAGCAGTAGATGTCTTTCTTTTGCAATTTCTTTAGTTTTTGCACCTTCCTTTCTTCCGTTTCTTCCTCTCCTAGTTCGTTAGTTAGTCATTGTCTCACTCAGAGCGTGTCCTTCTGTCCTCCAGTCTGCAGCGTTTCACCGCAGACTTCCGGGATCTGACCAGCTGGGTGACGGAGATGAAGGCTCTGATCAACGCCGACGAGCTGGCCAACGACGTGGCCGGAGCCGAGGCGCTGCTGGACCGGCACCAGGAGCACAAGGTGACACTCTTTAAAGCTGCAACTGGTCAGAAACCAGAACCGGACATTTACTCAGCTTGGATGTGCTTGTTTTGTCTCCTCCAGGGGGAAATCGATGCCCACGAGGACAGCTTCAGGGCCACGGATGAAGCTGGTCAGGCCCTGCTCAGTGCCGGACACTACGCCTCCGAGGAGGTCAAGGAGAAGGTGGGAGCATCAGATCGGGTCTCGTGAAGGTCCAGTTTATCTGTTGGTTGTGCTTTAACTGGGTTCTGTGTGTCTGCAGCTGGGGATCCTGGCCCAGGAGAAGGAGTCCCTCCTGGAGCTGTGGGAGGTCCGCCGGCAGCAGTACGAGCAGTGCATGGACCTGCAGCTCTTCTACAGGGACACGGAGCAGGTGGACAACTGGATGAGCAAGCAGGAGGTAAGCTGAGCCACAGTCTGCAGAGTTGGGCTGGATTAACTGGTTTAACTGGTGAACTGAACATCTCTGCAGGCTTTCCTTCTGAATGAAGACCTGGGAGACTCCCTGGACAGCGTGGAAGCTCTGCTGAAGAAACACGAGGACTTTGAGAAGTCTCTCAGCGCTCAGGAGGAGAAGATCACGGTGAGTCATCTCCAGGTTCCTCTGGCCGTCACTGACGCTCTGCAGGATCAGGTTGACTCATACCTCTGCTGCATCTCCAGGCTCTGGATGAATTTGCCACCAAGCTGATCCAGAACAGCCATTATGCTAAGGAGGACGTGGCAACGCGCAGAGACGCTGTGAGTCTTCTCCTTCCACCGTAGTTCTGAGCTCCAGCTGGAGGAGCTGAGTCATGGTTTATTGTCTCTCTCTGCTTCCAGCTCCTCAGCCGCAGGAACGCCCTGCATGAGCGCGCTCAGGCCCGCCGGGCCGCCCTGGAGGACTCTTTCCACTTGCAGCAGTTCTTCAGGGACTCTGATGAGCTGAAGAGTTGGATCAATGAGAAGATGAAGACTGCTACAGATGAGTCCTACAAGGTCTGCTGCAGCTCCTCCTCACTCCACACCTCTGTTTGCTTCTTCAGCCTTGTTTTTCCATCATTTATTCCCTATTCCATCCATCTGTCCATCAGCTTCTGCTTGAATCCATCAGTTTATGCTTCTGTTGGCTAACTCCTCTGCTTCCACAGGACCCGTCCAACCTGCAGGGGAAGGTGCAGAAACACCAGGCCTTCGAGGCTGAGCTGTCGGCCAATCAGAGCCGCATCGACGCCCTGCAGAAGTCCGGCCAGGAGCTGCTGGACAGGAAGCACTATGCCTCCGCTGAGGTCACCGCCCGCATGGAAGATGTCAGCGCACAGTGGAAGAAGCTGCTGGAGGCCACAGAGCTCAAAGGTAGCAGGAACCAATGACAGCACTGCTGGTAGACAGGCTTTAAGTGGGAGTGAGAGTGTTTCCATGGAGATGCAAAGGAGTGTTTATCAGGTTTGGATAAGAATTTAGGGAAAACACCTGGAGTCTGGAAAAATATGAGAATTCCAGAATTGAATTAGGGCTGTTGTAAACGAATATTTTAGTAATCGAGTAATCTATCGATTATTCTTACGATTAATCGAGTAATAGGATAAAAAAGATTATAAAATAAAATATTGGTAAATCTGGCATAACACCAGTGTTGCTATCGGATATCGATAACAGTCCAAAGTTTCATTTTTGAGCTTCCCTAATAGTTACTTTTTTGTAGTTTAGGGGAGGCGAACGAACGTAAGATGGGGTGGAAACCTAATGTGGGGGTGGGGGAGACACGACCGGTAGACCAGGGGACGAACGTAAGGACGCGATATTTACGGCACCTTCGTTTGTCACACTCAGAAGCTCATCTACCAGCCATGAACCGCCACGATGATTTCCGCCACCTGTTTGTTGATGATGTGAAATTTACTGGGCGGTTCGTCCGTAAAGATAAACTTAAACTGTAAGCATCAGCCGCCCGCCGTGTTCAGTCTATCCGTATCAATACTCCTGCAGCCTCTTCCTGCTGTTCGCTTTGAACCAGCAGCTCCCGGAGGAGAAAAGCTGCCGTACTCCAGGCATCGTGCCAGTCATTTTAAAGATGCTTATTGGTCCCCCAAAAACGATGAAAACCCGGGCATTACCATCAATTAATAAAATCCCCACGGGCCGAACTTGAAGATGGGACGTTATGCCGCTAAAACTTAGCTTTCATCAACAACTCAGAGGCAGAAGTGAGAGCGCTGTGCAGCGCAAGTAAAGCTCTGACCGGAACACGGCGCGCTAAATAATAAAACATAAATTAACGAAGCTTCGAGGCAGGTAAATTTCCCTCGAGGAATTTTAATAATCAAGGTACTCGAATCGTTTCAGCCCTAAATTGAATCATTGCTCCCACCATCCATCCAGTGAATTATAGAAATATCTACCTTTAATTCCTAGGAATGTTTGCTGTTGAAGCTCTAATCTAGGGATTAGAGAGTAGAATGTGTAGAAAGCCTTTAGTGAGGATGAACCGGTTTGATTCAGCATCTCTGTGTTTGTTTCAGGCATCAAGCTGCGGGAGGCCAACCAGCAGCAGCAGTTTAACAGGAACGTGGAGGACATTGAGCTCTGGCTCTATGAGGTCGAAGGTCACTTGGCGTCTGACGACTACGGGAAAGACCTGACGAGTGTCCAGAACCTGCAGAAGAAGCATGCCCTGCTGGAGGCCGACGTGGCAGCTCACCAGGTGACAGACATCCCAGAACCCACCAGGACTGCGCATTTCCGTCTGTAGAGGTCGGATCTGTGACCTTTCCTGTGAACGTTCCTCCACCAGGATCGGATCGACGGGATCACCATCCAGGCTCGCCAGTTCCAGGAAGCCGGCCACTTTGACGCAGACAACATCCAGAAGAAGCAGGAGGCTCTGGTGGTTCGCTATGAAGCTCTGCGGGAACCGATGGCGGCCCGCAAGCAGAAACTGTCTGACTCGCTGCGCCTGCAGCAGCTCTTCAGGGACGTGGAGGATGAGGAGACCTGGATCAGGGAGAAGGAGCCCATCGCCTCGTCCACCAACAGAGGTATCAACCCCCAGATCTCTGGCCTTAGAGGCGGGTGCAGGAGAGCCATCTTCACTACTGTGTTTTCTGATTTATGGAGCAGTTAAAACTTGTTTTTTATTTTAGAGAGATAATCTAAGTCTGGAGGAATGTTGAGCTTCTAAGATCCCAGACTGACCTTTTGGATTCAGATGGAATAATGAGCCATAACTTCCTGTTTGTCTCTCAGGTAAAGACCTGATTGGAGTCCAGAACCTGCTGAAGAAGCACCAGGCTCTGCAGGCTGAGATCACAGGTCACGAACCTCGGATCAAAGCCGTGACCCAGAAAGGAGAGACGATGGTGGAGGAAGGTTCGTGGCTTGAGATCCTGAACTTCCTGAAAGCATTCCAGCTTCCTCTCAGGGTGCTGATGGTTCGGATGCTGGTTCTCAGGTCACTTTGCCGGGGAGGAGGTGAAGGCCAAGCTGGGGGAGTTGCACGGACGTTGGGACACCCTGAAGGGTAAGGCGGGCCAGAGGAGGCAGGACCTGGAGGACTCCCTGCAGGCCCAGCAGTACTTTGCCGACGCCAACGAGGCCGAGTCCTGGATGAGGGAGAAGGAACCCATCGTCGGGAGCCCGGACTATGGGAAAGACGAAGATTCAGCTGAGGTATGGAAGGATGGCAGCAGTTTGTTTGTTCCACAAAGAGACGCTGTGTTCTCACTCCGGGGTCTGGTCCACAGGCACTGCTGAAGAAGCACGAGGCCCTGATGTCAGACCTGACGGCGTACGGCAGCAGCATCCAGGCTCTGAAGGAGCAGGCTCAGTCCTGCAGGGTGAGTCTGATTGTTCCGAGTTCAGATCTGATCTGAAGTTTGGGTCTGTCAGATGACAGGTTGGGTTTCTGTTACGAACAGCAACAAGTGGCTCCGACTGATGACGAGACTGGGAAGGAGCTGGTTCTGGCTTTGTACGACTATCAGGAGAAAAGTCCGCGTGAAGTGACTATGAAGAAGGGCGACATCCTGACCCTGCTCAACAGCACCAACAAGGTACAGAACCTCAAAGGACCAGGCTTCCTGATAGGATTTCAGTGTTCTCTGTTCCTGAAGGATAAAATGCTGGGATCCAGATCCAATCTGGTCTTGGCTGTTTGGAAGTTTTTCTTTTAACAGCCAGACTGTACAAGAGATGAGATCCGTCTGATTCTCAGGCTTCAGTCAGATCTTTTTCTGTTGATCTGACTGCAGACTCTTGATTTGGTTCTGACGGGTCCATGGTCCAGAACAGACTAGGAAAGTATGGAATGTGAATGTCTGGAGAACTATGGAAAAATTAAATGATAGATAAATATTGTTTTTTCCATTCTTTTATTCCCTATTCCATCCATCGCTTTATGCTTCCATCGGTTTATGCTTCCATCGGTTTATGCTTCCACCGGTTTATGCATTCATCCACCTCTCCCATCCTTCCTGATCCCAGCAGGAATACAACCCATGAATGTTTATGTTTAGTCTTTAAAATCAGCTTTAAAAAAGAGGACTCAGGAATTGGAGTCTGGAAAGATGTATTATGTTAACATGATTTTAAAGAACGTTTTATGGGATACAGAACCCTTCAGTTCTGCAGCAGGATGTCTGTCTGTGTTGTAAATGTTCCTTATGTCTGGTGTGGCTTTACGTCCCAGGACTGGTGGAAGGTGGAGGTGAACGACCGGCAGGGCTTTGTTCCGGCCGCCTATGTGAAGAAGTTGGACCCGACTCAGTCGTCTTCCAGGGAGAACCTGCTGGACGAGCATGGCAGCATCGGGGCTCGACAGGAACAGATCGAGAACCAGTAAGAAACGTTTTTCCCGTCTTGTGGGCTTTCCTAACATGTTCCTCCTTCCTGTGGGATCTAACTGGTCCCACCCACTAACGGCCCGGCTCCTGGTTCTGTTTCTGTCTCCTCTTCTTCGTCTAACCCCTAACCTCGCCTCGCTGCGGCAGGCTCGTCACCAAGGAGCCCTGCAGCGTGTCTGTGCGCATGAAGCAGGTGGAAGAGCTGTGAGTAGGAACTGGCGTTCCGACCCGTTTCCCTGTGATCCGCAGCAGTTTAGCCTCAGATTCCCTCATGTCTGTGATCCTCCATCCTCATTTTCTATCCAGCAGCAGGATAGAAGAACATCTGTATCATCCCATCGCTTCCTCTCTTCTGTTTTCCTACCATGTGAAGCAGAAACAGGGAAACATTTCAGATCCCTTGTTGAATGTAGATGTTCAGTACCATCCCAAACTGGTCCGGTTTACTGAGGTTCTGCTGCATCCATTTGGTCCCGTCTTCATTAACATGGACATGTCTTGCTCCTCCATCCAGGAAAATGGGTTAAATTGATAAATTCTTGATCCATCTTGAGCGGTTCTGATGAGATCATTAAAAAACAAAGAGGTAGAGGTACTCTCCAGGCGTTACCAGGGCAACTAGACCTAAAGTTGTCTCACCTGTATGGATGAGGGTGAAAGGTCAGACAAATCTGTTGTCGCCACCAACTGGCACTTATGGTTTCACTTCTGGAAATATGTGAAGGATTTTCCAGGTAAGGTTGAAGCAAGAAGGGGAATTCTGTTTTCCAGAACCGCTGCAGAGTTCTGGGTGTCTGCATGATTCACATCAGCATCTCCTAAACATCAGCAGCTCCACCCATGTTGGATTTAAAAAGTAAGAAATTTGGAGAAGAAATCTGTAGGAGCTTTGGTGTCACAGCTGTAAAAACTATTCCTGAGTTAAATGGGAAAAGAATTTCCTGGAGAAATCAGTTCAGACTGTGACGTGTTTCATGATGGATCCTGGATCTTCTCCAAACTGAGGATGTGTAGATGCATGATGTCAGGATCGCCGCTCCGTGCCAGGTGTCCTTGTGTCCTTCTCCCCTGGTTCTGGTAGCATGTCTGTCCGGTGGCGTCCCTCTGGGTCTCTCCGCTGACGCCTCCCCTCTCTCCAAGGTACGGCACGCTGTTGGAGCTGGGGGAGAAGAGGAAGGACATGCTGGAGAAGAGCTGCAAGAAGTTCATGTTGTTCCGCGAAGCCAACGAGCTCCAGCAGTGGATCCACGAGAAGGAGAGCGCCCTGACCAACGAGGAGGTCGGCTCGGACCTGGAGCAGGTCGAGGTTCTGCAGAAGAAGTTTGACGACTTCCAGAAGGTAATGCCGGGGGGTTTGTTCAGAACCAGAAGCCTCCCAGTCCAGGTTCTGTCCAGGTTCTGATGTTTGTGTTCTGCCCGGCCATCCAGGACCTGAAGGCCAACGAGTCCCGGCTGAGGGACATCAACAAGGTGGCGTCGGAGCTGGAGTCTGAAGGCCTGATGGCGGAGGAGGCTCCCATGGTCCAGGCCCAGGTGAGCTGCGGCCGTGCTGTCCGGGTGACGACCCGGTTGCTGGTTCCGTCTGACCGGGTTTGTCTCTTTGTGTCTGCAGCAACAGGAGCAGCTGGGATCGGCTCCCGGAAAGGTCCGGTTCTTCCCTCTCCCTCACATCCTGCTGGTTCCCCCTGAGGGAACCTGATGAGTTAATCAGTTTTTCTGTGTTCAACAGGATGAGTCTGACTCCAAGACGGCTTCGCCCTGGAAGGTAAGCTCCGCCCACCAGCTGCTTGGTTCTGGTTCTGCTATCGGTCCGATCGCTCTGACTGATCCCAGACCCGTTGCCATGGTTACTGCACTCACCGTATCAATCTGAAATGAAAGGGTTTCAATCAGCCAATCGCTCCTGACTGCTGTGGTGTTTGTTTTTCCTGTTTGGTTGACCTTTGACCTTAGACCATACGACTGGGTGTCCAAACAACGGCTAACTTTAATACCATCAAGGTAAGACCCGACTGATCCAAACCCGTCCTACATCGTCACCAGACACTAACCCGTAGCTCCGCCCCCGGCTACCTCTGTCCTTATACGGTCCTTCCTGTTGGTTCTGTTCTCACCCTGCAACCCGTCCTGCTGGACTCCATCTTCCTGTTTCCTGTTTGCTCCTGGCTGTCAGCAGGTTCTTCCTGCTCTGCTGTGATTGGTTAGAGACCTGAGAAAGTGTTCCCACCCTCCAACATGTCCATGCTCCCATCTTGACTGAATTAACGTGGATTTTATGTGACAGAACGTGAAGAACGTCCGCAGACTGAAACTGAGAAGTTCAGATTTCAAGTCTTACCTCACATTCTCTGTTGGGCTTAGGTCTTTACTTTGACTAGGCCATTCTGACATTCCGGTTCTTCCCTGATTAATTCTCATTCCTGTCCTGTTTGATCTGCAGGTTCATCGGTTGCAGTAGGAAATGAATCGTATGACAGATTAAAATGAGCTCAGTAATAATAATAATGATGATGTTTGAAAGGCCATTTTGTTAATCCTGATCCGTTTTATTTGGTTTTGCTGAGATAAATACATGATTGCATCATCATTGAGTTCTGAAGTGCTGTTTTTATGCTGATGCTAAATTTAGTCTGGATGATGTAGAACCAAACCTGGTTTAATCAGAACCAGAACCTCCCCGACCCGCTCTGAGTTCTGTCACATTGAACCCGTTGGTGTGTGTCTGGAGGTTGTGGGTGTGAATACTTCCCCAGTCTGAGTGACGCGGTGGGATGATCCCAGTCTGACCAGTGGCTGTCTCCTGCAGGAGCTGAACAACCGCTGGCGCTCGCTGCAGCAGCTGGCCGAGGACCGCAGCAACATGCTGGGCAGCGCCCACGAGGTGCAGCGCTTCCACAGGTAACCCCGCCTCCTGACGCCCCGCCGGCCAATCGGAGACCAGCAGCAACACTGAGGCGTGTCACTTCCTCTCAGGGACGCCGACGAAACCAAGGAGTGGATCGAGGAGAAGAACCAGGCGCTGAACACGGACAACTACGGCCACGACCTGGCCAGCGTCCAGGCGCTGCAGCGCAAACACGAAGGCTTCGAGAGAGACCTGGCGGCGCTGGGAGATAAGGTCAGGATCCGCCGTGACCCCGGTGACCCCCCAGGTGACCCGCTGCCCCCGGCCTTCACGCAGGCTGCTCCTGTCCGACAGGTGAAGTCTCTGGGCGAGACGGCGGAGCGTCTGATCCAGTCGCACCCGGAGGCCGTGGACGACATCCAGGAGAAATGCACGGAGCTGAACACGGCGTGGAGCAGCCTGGTGGGCCGAGCCGACCAGCGCAAGGAGAAGCTGGGCAACTCCCACGACCTGCAGCGCTTCCTGTCCGACTTCAGGTGGGCGGCCGCCGAGGACACGGCCTGCTGATGCATTAATCTGTCGATTATTCTGACGGTTAATCACCGCTCTGTCGACGGTTTCACTCGTCAGATGGAAAAAGTCTTGCACTAAACCTCACCGGTGCCTGGTGAGGTTTAGTGTTTCATTGTGAAAACGGTCAGAATCTGGACCGACCCGGTTAGGATGAGCGGCTGGTTTCTCCTCCTGCAGGGACCTGATGTCGTGGATCAACGGGATCCGAGGCCTGGTGTCGTCCGAGGAGCTGGCTAAAGACGTGACGGGCGCAGAGGCGCTGCTGGAGCGCCACCAGGTGGGCGGAGCGCCTCCCGTCTGCGGTAAGCTGCAGGTGCGGCTCTGGTGACGGACTGTGGGCCTTGCAGGAGCACCGGACGGAGATCGACGCGCGGGCCGGGACCTTCCAGGCCTTCGAGCAGTTCGGCCAGCAGCTGCTGGCGCGCGGCCACTACGCCAGCCCCGACATCCAGCAGAAGCTGAAGGCTCTGGACCAGGAGCGCGCCGACCTGGAGAAGGCCTGGGTGCAGCGCCGCATGATGCTGGACCAGTGCCTGGAGCTGCAGGTGAGCCGGATTCCGCTCGGTACCGCCGGGCCTGGGCCGGAACCCCGCTGACTCCGCCCTCCTCGCCCTCAGCTCTTCAACCGGGACTGTGAGCAGGCCGAGAACTGGATGGCGGCGCGGGAAGCCTTCCTGGCCAGCGACGACAAGGGCGACTCTCTGGACAGCGTGGAGGCGCTCATCAAGAAGCACGAGGACTTTGACAAGGCCATCAACGTCCAGGTCAGTGACCCGCTGGAGGACCGGTTCAGGACCGGTTCTGAACTGGTTCTGAACCGGTCCTGAACCGGTTCTGAACTCGCTGCAGGAGGAGAAGATCGCCGCCCTGCAGTCCTTTGCTGACCAGCTGATCGGAGCCGATCATTACGCCAAGCCGGAGATCTACAACCGCCGCAACGAGGTTCTGGACAGGTGAGCTGTTTTTCAAAGTCAAAGTCTCGTGTACAGGTTTCAGTAATAACTGGTGTCATGTTGCTAATGGAGACCGTAGCTCAGACTGCAGGCAGCAGGTTCCACAGAAACTAGGCCGTTCTGCCAGTCTTTCAAAATAAAGCTCCGTCCACCTTCACCTGGTTGAACCGCGGCTGCTGCAGATCCACTGAGCGGATCGGAAACGGCCTCAGCAGAAACCAGACGTTTTACCTCAGACGGTTCTGGATCAGGATGGTTCCTGTTTTCCAGGTGGCGCCGGCTGAAGGCCCAGATGATCGAGAAGCGCTCCAAGCTGGGGGAGTCCCAGACGCTGCAGCAGTTCAGCCGGGACGTGGACGAGATCGAGGCCTGGATCAGCGAGAAGCTGCAGACCGCCACCGACGAGTCCTACAAGGATCCCACCAACATCCAGGTTGGTTCTGGTTCCGGTTCTGCTCTGAGCTTCATCCTCCCTGTAATCCCGTCTGAACGCCTCTCTCTTCTATCCTCTCTAGCTGTCCAAGCTGCTGGTAAGTTGTAGTCGTGTCGCTCACTAACCAGCAGACGTTTTGTCCCGTTTGGCTTCCCGTGTAGATCCCAGCGTTTGTCCTCCATCAGCTCTTAGTTCAGTTCAGGTCGTTGGTTCTGCTTCCAGTTTAGAACCGTGGAGGAGAGTCCGCTTTAAGGCTGCTTCAGACGTTCTCCGAACCGTCCTGAGGTTCTGCCTCAGCCCGGTCCAACCAGAACCAGACTCAGATCTCTGGACTCGTGTCTGGTCCAATATAAAGTGAGGCGGACGGATCGGAACTAGAACCGCACCACATGTTGCATCGTCGTCGTCCGGGCCGACGTGTTGTCAGGGCGATAAACGTTTGCCTCATGTGGTCCGGCTCTAACGTGAATCCAGTCGGTTCTGACCCAGAAGCAGCTTGAAGTGACTGTCTGTGTGTTTTGGCTCCATCATCAGTTCTGCTGCCGATGTTGTTTTGTCCTCCGTGTCCATAAATGTCCTCTGTGTCCGTAATGACGTCCCGTTAAAGTCCCAGAGCGTCCGCCGTGAACGGACCGGGCCGAGCAGAACCTTCTGACTCTGTGTCTGTGCCGCCAGAGCAAACATCAGAAGCACCAGGCGTTTGAGGCGGAGCTGCACGCCAACGCCGACCGGATCAAAGGAGTCATCGACACCGGGAACGCCCTGATCCAGAGAGGAGCCTGCGCCGGCAGCGAGGACGCCGTCAAGGTGACCGGACCCGACGTCCGACCCAAAACACCGGATCCCAGTTACTCTGTGGGATGGTTTAGGAAGTCCGGTCTGTGGGTTTTGTCCGCAGGCCCGGCTCAGCGCTCTGGACGAGCAGTGGCAGTTCCTCGTCAACAAATCAGCAGAGAAGAGTCAGAAGCTGAAGGAGGCCAACAAGCAGCAGAACTTCAACACCGGCATCAAGGACTTTGACTTCTGGTTGTCTGAGGTGAGGCTCTTCGGTCTGAGCAGAAACGCTGGGCAACGCAGTTAGCGCTGCGCTAAACATCCTGATGACGTCTGCTCAGGTTGAAGCTCTTCTGGCCTCCGAGGATTACGGCAAAGACCTGGCGTCAGTCAACAACCTGCTGAAGAAGCACCAGCTGCTGGAGGCCGACATCTCTGCTCACGAGGTACGACTTGGTTCTGTTGGGGCGTTTGTTCATCTGTTTCCCGTCTGATATAAACAGAGAGGATTCAGAACTTGGGAGGATGTAGAAAAACTCCCAACCTGTTTGGCGCCCAACGTGGGGCCAATTTGAACGCTGCCATCATGGTCTGGTCCGTGTGGCTCCTGCAGGACCGTCTGAAGGACCTGAACGGCCAGGCCGACAGCCTGATGGCCAGCAACGCCTTCGACACCTCGCAGGTCAAGGACAAACGCGACGCCGTCAACGGCCGCTTCACCAAGATCAAGAGCATGGCCGCCGGCCGCCGCGCCAAGCTCAACGAGTCGCACCGCCTGCACCAGTTCTTCCGGGACCTGGACGACGAGGAGTCCTGGATCAAGTGAGACCCGGAGCCTCTGCTCCTCAGGGGAACCGGTCACCTTCACTGACCTCTGCTCCTCAGGGGAACCGGTCACCTTCACTGACCTCTGCTCCGAATCCCTCAGGGAGAAGAAGCTGTTGGTCGGATCGGAGGATTACGGACGTGATTTGACGGGAGTTCAGAACCTGAGGAAGAAGCATAAGAGGCTGGAAGCTGAGCTGGCAGCGCACGAGCCGGCTATCCAGGTAGGACCCTCTGACCTCTGACCTTTGGGGTCAGGCAGTTGTTTTTCCTGACTTTGGGATGTTGTGGTTCCTCAGTCTGTGCTGGACACCGGGAAGAAGCTGTCGGATGACAACACCATCGGTCAGGAGGAGATCCAGCAGAGGCTGGCCCAGTTCGTGGACCACTGGAAGGAGCTGAAGGATTTATCTGGAGCCAGGTCAGAGGTCACGATCCGGCGACCCTGAGCTCCTGGAGCGGCTCTGAAGCCGTTTGCTTCTGGTTTCAGAGGGAAGAGGCTGGAGGAGTCGCTGGAGTACCAGCAGTTTGTGGCGAACGTGGAGGAGGAGGAAGCTTGGATCAATGAGAAGTTGAACCTGGTTGGAAGCGAGGACTACGGAGACACGCTGGCGGCGGTGCAGGTGACTTCCTGTTCCTGTCCGGGTCACTTCCTCAGATCCCAGAGGCGTTGAACTGCCCGTTTTCCTCCTTAGGGCCTGCTGAAGAAACACGAAGCGTTTGAGACGGACTTCACGGTCCATCGGGATCGGGTCAGCGACGTCTGCGCCAACGGAGAGGAGCTCATCAAGAAGGTCCGCTTCTGAGTCCAGAACAAACCGCTCAGAACCGGTTCCCCTCAGCACGAAGACCAAACTCTGCTCTGCTCCCTTCAGAACAACCACCACGTGGACAACATCAGCGCCAAGATGGCCGCCCTGAGAGGGAAGGTGTCGGAGCTGGAGAGGGCGGCGGCCCAGAGGAAGGCCAAGCTGGACGAGAACTCGGCGTTCCTGCAGTTCAACTGGAAGGCCGACGTGGTGGAGTCCTGGATCGGTACGGACCTCCGGAACCAGAACCGCCTCTGGTGCTGGGAGTGGGCGTGGCCGGAACCAGAACCTTGAGAAATCAGTCAAGGTTCTGGAGCCCAGCTGGTCCACTGCAGTTTACAGAACCGGGTTCTAAACGTTGTCCGTCTGTTCAGGTGAGAAGGAGAACAGCCTGAAGACAGACGACTACGGCAGAGACCTGTCCTCGGTCCAGACGCTGCTCACCAAACAGGTGGGTTCTCCTCAGGGCCTCCGCTTCTCCTCTCTGCGTGACCCCTGACCTCTGACTCCACCCCCTGCAGGAGACGTTTGATGCCGGCCTGCAGGCCTTCCAGCAGGAGGGAATCACCAACATCACGGCGCTGAAGGACCAGCTGCTGGCCGCCAAGCACGTCCAGTCCAAGGCCATCGAGGCGCGGCACGCCGCCCTCATCAAGCGCTGGAACCAGCTGCTGTCCAACTCGGCGGCGCGGAAGAAGAAGCTGCTGGAGGCGCAGGAGCATTTCCGCAAGGTGGAGGACCTCTTCCTGACCTTCGCCAAGAAGGCCTCGGCCTTCAACAGCTGGTTCGAGAACGCCGAGGAGGACCTGACCGACCCGGTCCGCTGCAACTCCCTGGAGGAGATCCGGGCGCTGCGCGAGGCCCACGAGGCGTTCCGCTCCTCGCTGAGCTCGGCCCAAACCGACTTCAACCAGCTGGCCGAGCTGGACCAGCAGATCAAGAGCTACCAGGTGGTGTCCAACCCCTACACCTGGTTCACCATGGAGGCCCTGGAGGAGACCTGGAGGAACCTGCAGAAGATCATCAAGGTCCGGATAGAACCTCTGGCTGCGGCGGAACCGGGTCGGCCCGGCGTGACGGTTCTGGTTCTGTCTGCAGGAGAGAGAGCTGGAGCTGCAGAAGGAGCAGAGGCGGCAGGAGGAGAACGACAAGCTGCGGCAGGAGTTCGCTCAGCACGCCAACGCCTTCCACCAGTGGCTGCAGGAGACCAGGTAGGTCTGGTTCCGGTCCAAACTAAAACTCGGGACCGGCTCGGATCCGGTTCTGATGACTGGAGGATCAGGCGTTTGCTCAGAGTTGCTGTACTTCCTGTAGCCACCAGGTGGCGCCTCATGCTAGCTGCTGTTAGCATCTCAGGCTACAGCGCTAACGACTCTGAAACGACCAGGTAGCGGAAAAGTTTTGGTCCCATCGCAGGAAACCCATGAAGCAAAGACACGCCGCACTTTTCAGTTCAGGGTCATTTTTCCTTCCAGTTCTGAAACATGTCGGCATGATGCTGCCACCGCCTGGCTCATACGGTCACCATGGCAACCAGGCTGCCGGTTCCGTCCCGGTTTATAAATGAAGAATCTTCAGAATCTGGTTGAAAACTTTTAATTTTATTAGAGAAACTTCAGAATAAATGTGTTCATTTGTTTAAAAACGTTTCAGTTTTACATCCGATCAACAAACAGGATTTATCTCAGTCTGATGAAGAAGCTGCTGGTCTCCACGCTTATCACTGGAAAGTTAGGTGGAAGGAAAAACTCTGGTTCTAAAGCGCTTTAATTCCTTTGATTTATTTTGATGTTTTTCCAGGTTTTCCTGATCAGTGTGACGGATCCGATCCACCTGCTGTGGTTCTGATCCGGTTCTGTAGCCGTGTTGCTAACCTCTCTCTCTCTCTCTCTCTCTCTCTGCCGCGGCGGCTCATCCAATCAGGACGTACCTTCTGGACGGGTCAATATCTCCTCCTCCTCTATGAATGTGTGATGATGATGATGATGGTGCTCTTCCTCGGCTTGACGTGTCCTCTTCCTCCTCCTCTTCCTCTCCGATAGCTTAGCGTACCGTCGGGTTTTCTGTGTCTGTCGGTACCAAGTAGCCGATGATCTTTCTGGAAGGTTGAGCTGGTTCTGGTTCTGGTTCTGATCCGCTCGGTTCTAAAACCACCATGTTGGGTCTCGGACCGCTCGGCACCTCCCTGCTAACTAACCCCAGCCCCCGCCAGAACCCGAGCCGGGCCTCGGCTCACGGACCCGGTCCGGACCAGAACTTCTCCAGAGGTTCTGGTCCAGACCGTCCTGGCGCTGAGGTTCCGATCTGGAGTTCTGGTTCCGACCCACTAACAGCTGCTGCATGGTTCTGGTGTTTGGAGTGGATGTGTGCTGGAATGGAAAGGTTCTGGTTCTGATCCGATCTCTCGCCGGGTCTCAGGTCCTGCATGGTGGAGGAGTCCGGAACCCTGGAGTCTCAGCTGGAGGCCACCAAGGTGAGCAGCTCACACGTATTCACAGGGACCGGTTCTGAGCCGGTGGCGTGACCTTTGACCCGATGCGTCGGCAGCGGAAGCACCAGGAGATCCGGGCGATGCGCAGCCAGCTGAAGAAGATCGAGGATCTGGGGGCGGCCATGGAGGAAGCTCTGATCCTGGACAACAAGTACACGGAGCACAGCACCGTGGGGCTGGCCCAGCAGTGGGACCAACTGGACCAGCTGGGCATGAGGATGCAGCACAACCTGGAGCAGCAGATCCAGGCCCGGTACGGCAGAACCGCCGCCAACCTGCACAGTGTGACGTTTTTATGTGCGTTTGGCCTGAACCCGTCTCAGTGCTGCCCTCTGCTGCAGTGGAGCTGCTGGTGTTAAAGAGAGACCAGTGACCCAAATAGCAAATGTCTTTCATAAAGTCGCTACGTTTGTCACAACTTTGAAAGTCTCTTGACTTTCAAAGTTGTGACTTGATGTTTGTCACGTTACTGAAAAAGTTGCTGGATTTGATGCTAATTACTTTTAAAAAGGAAACAAACTGATCAGTGGCTAAATGGCTTCCTTGATAAAATCACTAGATTTATGGCTGTTGGTGTTAGAGAAGGTCTGACAGTTTCCAGCTCAGCTCCGCCCTCAGGGCCTTCAGGCTCCGCCCCTTCAGGCCCCGCCCCTCGGAGCCTTCAGGCCCCGCCCCTCAGAGCCTTCAGGCTGCGCCCCTCAGAGCCTTCAGGCCCCGCCCCTCAGAGCCTTCAGGCTGCGCCCCTCAGAGCCTTCAGGCTGCGCCCCTCAGAGCCTTCAGGCCGCGCCCCTCAGAGCCTTCAGGCCCCGCCCCTCAGAGCCTCCAGGCCCCGCCCCTCAGAGCCTCCAGGCCCCGCCCACTCCGTTTGGGGGCGGGGCTAAGTTCCACATTAACGACCTGAAGAATCGCTGATCTGTTGCTGTTCTTACAGAAACACGACCGGCGTGACGGAGGAGGCGCTGAAGGAGTTCAGCATGATGTTCAAGTAAGCTAGCGGAACCAGAACCGGGCTGTGTGTTCCCGGGTCGGTTCTGACCGTTCTGGTTTTGCTCCAGGCACTTCGACAAGGAGAAGTCGGGCCGCCTGAACCACCAGGAGTTCAAGTCGTGTCTGCGCTCGTTGGGCTACGACCTCCCCATGGTGGAGGAAGGAGAACCCGACCCGGAGTTTGAGGCCATCCTGGACACGGTGGACCCCAACAGGTGGGCTGGGGTTCTGGTTCCGGAGCGGCCCGGACGGCCGTGGTTCCGCCTCCTGACCGGGCCGGTTCTGTTTCAGGGACGGGAACGTGTCGCTGCAGGAGTACATGGCCTTCATGATCAGCCGGGAGACGGAGAACGTCAAGTCGAGCGAGGAGATCGAGAGCGCCTTCCGGGCGCTGAGCGCCGAGAACAAACCCTACGTCACCAAGGAGGAGCTGTACCAGGTGGGTCCGGCTCCGCTTCGACCCGGTTCCGCCTCCGGGCCCGGCTCACGGTTCTGTTCTTCCTTCCAGAACCTGACCAAGGAGCAGGCCGACTACTGCCTGTCGCACATGAAGCCGTACCTGGACAGCAAGGGCCGCGAGCTGCCGTCGGCCTTCGACTTCGTGGAGTTCACGCGCTCGCTGTTCGTCAACTGATCCCGCCCCCTTCGCCAGCGGCCAATCAGAGGCGTTCCCCGCTCACCCTAATGCAGCTGCATGTCTGACACAGAGCCGCTCGCCGTCTGTCCTATTTAACTGCTTGTAGTGAAACTTTTAAACTGTGTGCTTCAATAAACGCTACTGGTTACCACTGGAAACCCACTGCTTTATTTCCCAGTTAGTCCAGTACAGGAAGCTTCGCCTGATTGGCTGCGAGGCCTCACTCTGCCACCTGATTGGCTGCGAGGCCTCACTCTGCCACCTGATTGGCTATCTGCTCCAGCTGCAGGCTCTCTGACGGCCTCTGCTCCGTCAGGTCGGCGCTGAGCCTCCAGACGCCGACCGACCCGTCGGACCGCCCCGCCGCCAGCAGCCCGGGGTTCTGGCCGTTGAAGGCCAGGCAGGTGGCGGTCCGACCCGGAGCGCCGTCCTGGACGGTCCCGGCGGGTCGCAGGGACTTCCGGGCCAGGTCGAAGATCTGGACCTCACCTGGAGAGCAGAGTTCAGTGAGGAGCCGGTCGGGTTTGTCTCCAAGCTGCCGGTTCCGGTCGGGCTCACCTGACCCGGTGGCGGCGGCGAACACCAGCGGCCGGCTGGGGGACCACTGGACCTGGAAGACGTAGGAGTCCGAGACCCGGACGGACAGCAGCGGGTCGGCCTGCAGCAGCGAGCGGACCTGGACCAGGCCGTCGGTTCCTGCGCTGGCGAACAGGTTCCTGCAGGGACGAGTCGGGTCAGAGAGAATCACCGGAACGCAGAGCCCAATCGGTCGGGTCGGTACCGGTGGAACGGCGAGCAGTGGACGGAGTGGACCGGGCCGCCGGACGGCCTGAAGGAGAACACGGCCGGGGCCCTGGGGGTCACGCTGCGACCTTCGGAGGTCACCGCGGCCGGCGTCTGGGAGGAGAAGGAGCAGCGCAGCAGCAGGCCGCCTTCGGACCCGACCAGGAACGTGTCCGGGTCCCACGGAGACAGAGCCGTCGCCGTGACGCCCACCGTGCTGCCGCCACGGCCCTGCAGGCAGAACCGAACCGGGTCAGAAGACATCAGCACAGCTAACAGCTAACAGCTAGCAGCTAACAGCTAACAGCTAACAGCTAGCAGCTAACAGCTAACAGCTAAACTGAAAGCCATTTAGCTTCCCCTAAACGATAAAGCATTAATTTACTTGTTCAGTTGAATAAAATTAACATTTTTAAGTTTTGCAGAATCCTTCAACTAGATAAACGTTCGTCCATAAAGACATTTAATGTCTTTGACATGTTTGCAGGAACCAGCAGAGGCTCAGGATTAATTCTGGTTTCTGTCCACTGGACTTTGGGGACGAATCTCTGACCTCAGCTGCACTCAGGGAAACTCTTCCTCTTCACAGCTTTAGACTGTTTACGGTTCTTCTGAGCTGCTCCAGTGGTTTACACAACATGTAATAACAAGTTTACGACGTTCTATGTAATAGAGCCGGAGCGTTACCATGCCAACCTGCCAATAGTCTTTTTTTCCTGAGTGGAAGGAGCTGAACTAGAAACGGATCTGCTGCTAACTGCAAACAGCTAAACACAAGCTAACAAGCTAACTGAAGCGCTTCAGCGTTAGCGTTAGCTTCCAAACTTAGCTGGTCATCAGAACCAGAGTGGTTCCAGAGTGTGATCTGCTGGGTCCGGTTTGGTTCTGGTCTCACCTTCAGTCTGCTGCTGTGGGGAACCTGCTGCTGTACGAAGGCGTAGGCAGCGACCAGAACCAGCCTGTCCTGGTCCGGGTCCGCCGTCCACAGCAGAACCCCGCCTCCAGAACTGGAACTCAGAACTCCAAACTCTCCTTTCTTCTCCAGCGGAACCCAGAACACCTGCGAACAGAACCGGGCCGGGGCCACATCAACGCAGCAGAACCATCAAAGCTGCACTCTGGTTCTGCTGGGTTCTGGTTCTGCTGGGTTCTACCTGATACACCGGCTCCCTGTGGCTGTCTGCTGACATCCCGGTCTGGGCCAGAACCGGGTCCTGGGTCCGGCTGGTGTCCCACACCACCACCTCCCCGTTGTACAGGCCTCCTGCAGGAACACACAGGGACCCGGTTAGTTCTGGGCCGGCGGCGCTGAGGCGTCCGGTTCTGGTTCTGTGGACCTGCGATCAGCGCGGGCCGCTCCGGGTGGCAGCACACGGCCGTGACGGCCGCAGGAACGTCCAGAACCAGGTCCGGCTGTTTGGGCCTCAGGCTGCGGCGGTCCAGGTTCCACAGGCAGACGCACGACTTCTGGTTGGTCCAGTCTCCGTCGTCGGTTCTGTTCAGGGAAACGAGAGGACATGATGGAACCGGGCCGGTCCAAACGGGTCAGAGTTACAGGAAAATGAGATTCCTGGTTGGAACCTGGAAGGGAGGCGGTACTGATCGGAAGCTAACGCTAATGCGCCACACCAACGCGGTATTCTGTTGCATATCCCAGCAGAACATGTAAAAGTGAGTTTTTGTGGTAAAACCAAATGATTTTTCCGGAGTGTGAATTATCTGGACGTACCGACCGTAGGCGCAGGCGATGACCGACCCGGTGCAGCTCCACGACACGCCGGTCACATGCAGGCCTTGTTCCTGAGCGCCGGGATGTTCCAGCCTGTGGAGCTGGGAAACCTGCACACATCACAGCCCGTTAACTTCTTCCACTAATGTTCCTCCATACAATCCAGATGAAAACAGGAAACTCAGGGCCTGAGGGAACGCTGCATGGGAAACAGTGAAACACTCCCAGTCTCACCAGTTCCTCATTTCTTGTGAATTTGATTTCTAAAGCAAATGAAGAAGATTTGTTTTTTGGCCAATCAGGGCTTCCGTAAATATCTCAACGTTAATATGGGAGCCCTAAACAACACATAAAAAATATTGTTTAAAAAACTTAAATCCTCTTTTTTGGTTACCTTGAAGTTAAAAGAAAGATTTTAAAAATGACTCAGGTTGTTTTTCCACAAAGAGAGCAAGAAAAAAAATGTGTGAAATCCAAAAGCAAAGTTTTCAAATGAGACTTTCTGACTACAAAAACACACAGACTCATAAACTAAAACATTATTTTAAGACGAAACTTTCATTAGTTTTTCATCTGTAAGTAAAAATAAAGTCTGAAGATAAAAAAACATCTTAGGAATATTTTGATTTAGAGAACTTTTCTTTCCCTGAAAGGCGAGCAAAAGACAGTGACGTACAAAATCTGACAACTTTTCAATTATGTGCTTCCTGTCCTGCCTATTGGGGCTTCCATATTTGGGGTTTTTTGCCTTTCGGGGCTTCCATAGTTGTTGGGTTTTTTTTTGCCTTTCTGGGCTTCCATACTTGTTGGGGTTTTTGCCTTTCTGGGCTTCCATAGATCTGTATTGTAGATCCGCTCACCTGTTGGCTTCTCTCCTCCCAGTTTGCCCGGAACCCGTCAAAAGCGTGACTCCTGCAGTTCTTCTCCAGCTCCCGGATGAGCAGCTCCTCGACCCGCCTCAGAAAGTCCACCAGCCCGGGTGGATCGGAACCAGAACCGCTGAAGACTCGCTTCGGGTCCATCTGCTCCTGCGGTTCCGTCTGGGTGAACCCGGAGGCTTTGGACCCGGTCTGGACTCCAGCATGCTGGGTGGTCACCGCTGGGGTCTGACAGGCTCTCTGGAACAAACAGAACCAGAACCGGGTCCATCATAACAGAACCAGATAAGCATCTGCTGCGGCTGACCTCTGACCTCTTACCGTCTCTTGCGCCCCCTGCTGGGATTTCCTCCACACTGACTCCACGCTCACAGAGTCCAGATCTTCATCAGCGAACATCTTCACGGTTCCGGTCGCAAAGTTTCGCCGGATTCAACCGAACCGAACCGGAACAACCTAAACTCTGCCTGACGCTGCGGCGGCCATTTTCAGCGAAGCCAGCGTCACCATGGTGACAGCCACGTGATCTGATTAAAGACCCGGTCCGTAAAAATCATGAAGTAAAACAGGAAGCCGGAAATAATTTAGCTCAGATTATCTCAAATAAATCAGTTTAAATCCAAACTGGAGCAAAAAGAAACGTTTCTTCAACTTCTAACCGTCTAAAGACGTTTAAACAGAACAAGCGAAGCGACGTAAAGATTCTGCGTCATTTCCGCTTCTCGGAGCAAAACTCCGAACTAAAACTGAAACAAACGTAACTGAAGATGCTACAAAATAAAAACTACTAAATAAAATGAACACATTTTAAAAAATCTACAAAAAAGTAAAACATTAATAAAATAACTCCAAAATGAAGAAAATACAAAAAGAAAACGAAAAATTAAAAACTACAAAAAATAAAAAAAAAATGCTAAAACTGAATTACTTAAATGTTATAATTCATGTAAATATAAAATAATAAAAACTACAAGTTGAGCTTCTGAAGAACTTGAAAAAAGAAAATTATTTTGGGATTCATCAAATATTTTCTGCTTTCAGCTTCTAGCCTGACTTCGACTTCCGCCGCCGCCGCCATGTTGGTCAGGGCATCAGTGCATCAGAAACATTTGGAGGAAATTAAATGAGTTTTATCTAAAGTGTCCTTATGTTTGCTTTGCATCTTAATATCGGGAGCAGCTGTGGGTTCGTGGATCCTCCGGGTCTGGACTGGACCCATTTCATCCTGCAGAACCTTCAGGAACAGAACTTATGAATCCAGTCTGTCAAAACCTCCAAACATTTCTTCCAAAATAAAGCCAAACACGGAGCGGCTGTAAAACATTTTTATTAAAACACAAACATCCCAGGATCGGGAGCAGGACGGCGTTCCCAGCAGGAACCAGTTCCCTTCAGGACAGACCTACTGGTTCCAGGTCCAGACTGGGAGGCGGACCGGAGCCACTGCTGGTTAGAAACCAGTTCATGAGCTGCTTAATGCTGACGCCACATTTTCATGTTTTGTAACAATCATTTCCAGAAGTGAGATTTTCCCAGAATGCTCGGCGCCGTGACGCCGCTGCAGAACCAGAACCAGCAGCTCTGGTTCGGACCCGTTTCCCTCTACCAACTAATGAAACTCTTCAGCAACACAAACTGAGGCTCTACTATTATTTAACCTTTGACCCCTGACCTGCTGCTGACCTCACTACGACCAGAACCGGATGCGACTGTAAAAACGGTTTAATGCAGATAAAGTGACCCAGCAGGGGTCCGGCCAGAGCAGCTTCCTGTTCCAACAGGAACAGATTCACTCAGAGTGACGACGGTATGATGGTGAAACCATTAACTGGTTAAAACCTGAACCCTGACCTGGGCGCCATGACAACAGAAACCATCCAAATGTCTGCAAAGGAGTTTGGACTGTTTTTCATGTTAAATTTGCATCAAGTTGAAAACTTTTTATTTTTAGTTCTTTTGTTTTGATTCTACATGATTTTCCTCATTTTTCATAAAAATGAATAAATGAATAAACATAAAATTAATTAAGTTTAAAACCTTACACTACAAATATGTTTGTAGATATTATAACTGTAAAACATAATTATCATAAAACTTCAGCTTTTATTCTGAAGGGTCCTGCAGGTTTTACAGCTCTATAAATAAATTTTATTACAGGAACAAAAACGGCTCTTTGGACTGTAAAGGTCACTGAGCCCATGGGTCAAAATGGCCTAGTCAAAGGAAACGGTTGCTGATTCTCAGACCTTTGCAGAGGCAGATTTATCTCTGCACCTCTAGAAAACCAGACGATCAATAATCCATCATCAATCACTTCACTTCCTGTCGCTGCTTTTTAATATTAATATTAATTAAAACACTGAAACGTTTCAGACATTTTAATCAGAAACTGTCGACAAAATCAGGAACATTTCAGTCCAAACTGCTGGACTGAAAATGGTGCTGTTAGCATTGAGATGCTAGTTTAGCTGCTCTGCTAGGCTAACTGCTTTTAGCACAACAACAGTCTTTGCCAGCGTCCAATCAGATCAATTAGAAATGTAACGAGCAGAGCAGCAGCTTCCGTTGCTGCTAGCGGATGTAGCTGTGCGTCAGATTTAAGGCCGTACCAGAAACATGAACAAAAGGTTCCAGGAGGAACTTTTGTTTTGAAATGTCTGTAATGTGTAAATAATGAAGGCGTTAAAGTTTTGGCCCTGATCAGGATGTACTGGGGTGTGAATACTTATCCGCCGCGTTTAGCCTAACGGTTCTCCTTTGGCTGCTTTCCCTGGTTCTGGTCCGGTTCTGGTCCGGTTCTGACGGGTCGGGTTAAATAACCAGAGGCAGATTCTGTGAGGCAGCGGCGTTGCTGTGCAGATAAAACTGCTTTATTATGGGATGTCTGCGTCAGTTACTGGGTAAACTGGTCCAGTGTGTTTATGGGTTTTAGATCTTTGTCCTCTGATTGGACGTTTGGTTTGAGCCAATCAGAGCAGAGCTGGTCACATGGTGCAGCAGCTCCACTCTGCTCTGCATCAGAACTTCATTATGGGCTTAGTGAGTCAGAACCTGATCCCGTCTCCATGGCAACAGGCCCACGGTCGCCGACCCGCCTCACTGGTCCAGGAGGACGGTCCGGAGCCGGTCCTCCTCGCTCACGGTTACCGTGGCGATGGCGCCGTCGTTGAACTCGAAGGACGTGCCGCCGTCCACCACCATGCAGGCGTCCCAGCACCGCGAGCGGACGCACACCCTGCAGGAGGAGCAGAAGAAGAAGCTGCAGCGTTCACCGCTTCCTGTCCGGCCGGACGGCCTAGTCAAAGCACTGACTTGCTGGCGAAGCCTCTCTGCCGGCTGCTGGAGAAGACGCGGTTGCTGATTGGCTCCCTGACGCTGTAGAAGAGGCGGGGCTCGTTCGGGGCGAACACCAGGGACACGTTGTAGTCATCGGTTACTGGGCCAGAACCAGAACCAAGAGACATCAGAACCAGAACCAGAACCGGAACTCGCTCTGCTGGGTCAGACACTCACCCTTCCCTACGAACTCCCTGCTGAGCGGGAGTTCAACTCCGGCCTGAGACGCTCCTGCAGAACAACAGAACATCAGAACCGGGCCGCTTCCCTCAGAACCGGGCCGCTTTACGTACCGATTCTTAGAACCTCCTCCACAGACTGTTCAGCCAGTTTGTTGATGTTATACGACCTGCAGGAAGAAGAGCAATAAAAACTAAAAACATAAAAACTAAAAACCTAAAAGCTAAAATCATAAAACCTAAAACCTGAAAACTAAAATCATAAAAGCTAAAAACTAAAAACCTGAAACCTAAATGCAGAGTCGTGGCTGACAGAATCGGCTTCAAAAACAGAGAAATAACTAAAACATTAAAGCAACATCTAAATCTACTTTCATTTTGTCTTCAAGTTGCTGGTAACTGAGGCTCAAACATCAGAGGCTGAATTCTTTTCACAGGTTCTGAACAACAACGCGGGAAATAAACCGGACCTTTTACAGAACCGTTTGGTTCTGAAGAACTCTGACGGAAACGGCTCAGTTAAAGTTTCAGAACGAAACCACCCTGCGGGGCGATGGAGACCATCACCACTTAGGTTCTGGTTCTGGTTCTGGTTCCGGTTCTGGTTCCGGTTCCGGACTCACCAGGCCTTGGAGCCGGTTCCGGTGCACACGCTGAGCCCGGAGCTCTTCTGCTTCTCCCAGGGCCCGCCGTCCACAGAGACCTCGTAGTAAGACGCCCTATGGAGGAAGAGACGGGGAGTGAAGACGTTTAGCTGGGCCCTGTGGTGGGAGAGAGTCAGCCGTGAGTTCTGGACGGACATGCGGCCGGCGGGTCGGGTCGGGCCGGGCCGGTACCTGGAGGACAGAGACTCCCCGATGAAGATCTCGTTCAGGCTCCGCACCGGCAGCAGGCTGGGCTTTGAATAGGCCGGGTGCAGCGCTCCCGCTCCTGAAACGCGGCGGACAGACGGACAGTTACTGCCAGAACCGGGCCTCCGGAACCAGAGCCGGTTCCTCTGAGGGACGGTTCTAACGGGTCTCCTGGTTCTGTGGGCGTACTCTGCTGCCGGTCCACGGTGCTGATCCGGTGGGCCCGGCTGTGCTGCTCCAGGCTCAGCTGCTGGTCGTGCAGGTCCACTGGGGTCGGGTTGATCCCGGTTCCCTCCAGGTGCAGCCGGAGCCGCTGGCGCCACAACCACCTGGACACAACAGAACCGCTGGGCCCGGTTCTGACGGGGAGGCCGGCCGCTAGCTGCTAGCGTTAGCTACAGGGAGGCCGGCCGCTAGCTGCTAGGGAGGCTAGCAGTTAGCATTAGCTATAGGGAGGCTAGCAGCTAGCATTAGCTATAGGGAGGCTAGCAGCTAGCATACCCAGGCTGGTCACTAACTGCACCACCCACTTCCTCTGCTGGTCATTAGCATTTGATAAGCTAGCGTCAACATTAGGTAGCTGCTCACGAAAACGATGAGAAACGATAGCTGTAGCATCACGATAGCTGTAGCATCACGATAGCTGTAGCATCACGATAGCTGTAGCATCACGATAGCTGCACCGACTCGTTCTGTTGACGTTGATAAAGTTTCCTTTAAAGAAGAAAATACAAGTCACGGTTGACCACCCTAGATATGCTAGCTGTTAGCTTATCAAATGCTAATGCTAGCTAGTATTCTCCTTCTCATTAGCCAACACCGGTTGCTTAGTTACTGGGCCAGCCTATCACTAATCAGATCAGTGGTTTCTGAATAGCTGTGGCCTCTGCTGTTCAGGAGTAGCAGCTAGCGTTTAGCGTCAGACTGAACTCTTCATCCTCCTCCTCCTCCTCCTCCAGGTTAAGAGGATCTGGACTGGACAGAACCTTTGTTGGTCCCGTTTCTGCTCATCCTGGGATTACAGCTAATCTGACCAGATGCTTTTTAATCCACCTGTCTGAACCTCCAGATTTACACACCGACTGAAGGTCCTACCTAAAGCCTGAGGAAACCAAACGATTCCTGGTTTACAGAGCAAATCTGAAAAGTGTGGCGCGCTTTTATCTCCAGCCCCTCTGACTCGTCAAACGTCTGCAGACAGCTTCGCATTTGCAGAGACCTCTGGGAAAAAAGCACGCCACACTTTTCAGATGGTTTTCTAATCTTCGCTCCACTTCCTGTTCCAGCTGACGCGATGAGCTGCGTTCGCTAAGCTCAGAGCTTACAGCCTGATCTCCGCGGCCAAGACCGGCTGAAGCTCTAAGCCAATCAGAGCAGCCGACCCGGCGTGTCGGCGGCGGCAGCAGCACGGCGCTCTGCAGCGCTAAGCGGCGGATCAACGAGTCCCGGGACACGGCAGCTGAGCAACACGTGACTCGCTAACCTGTCCTTAACGACGGATCAGCGGCGAGTTAACCGGGTGGGAAGCAGGTAAATACGCACCTGAACTCACCACGAGAAACGGGTAAATACGCACCTGAACTCACCACGAGAAACGGGTAAATACGCACCTGAACTCACCACGAGAAACGGGTAAATACGCACCTGAACTCACCACGAGAAACGGGTCAATACGCACCTGAACTCACCACGAGAAACAGGTCAATACGCACCTGAACTCACCACGAGAAACGGGTCAATACGCACCTGAACTCACCACGAGAAACAGCTAAATACGCACCTGAACTCACCACGAGAAACAGGTAAATACGCACCTGAACTCACCACGAGAAGCAGGTAAATACGCACCTGAACTCACCACGAGAAACAGGTAAATACGCACCTGAACTCACCACGAGAAACGGGTCAATACGCACCTGAACTCACCACGAGAAAC
>CAEGAE010100281.1:0-36130 GCA_903067095.1 Girardinus metallicus
GGAATAAAATTATCAAGTTTTGTTTAAAATTAAAAAATTAAAACTGTAAAACAACTGGAATGCGGGGTTAACCCCCCCCCCCCCCCCCCCCCACCCACCGGGCAAAGCAAGTTATCCGAGGGAAACTCTGTTGGAGAACCATCACAAAGCCTCTGTCTTAGTCCCACAGAAACTTTTTCGGCCGAGCAGAAAAGGTGTGTGTGATCAAGGTGGGCTGCACACCTGACTCAGCAATAGCAGCAATAGAAGGAGAGCCAGAAAGTTTGACATTCAGTAGAAAACTCAACCAATTAAGAAGGAAATGTGTGTGAATTTCTGACTTCCAGGAAGGTTTTAAAAATGTTCAAAACGCTCTCTCTCTTTATCACTCTGATTATTCTTGTATTTAGAAAAAAGAAGAATTACCGTATTTTCCGGACTATAAAGCGCACCTCACTATAAGCCGCACCTGCAAAGTTTTCTTTTAAAACTGGAAACCTACATATATAAGCCGCACCGGGTTATAAGCCGCTGGAATCTCCGCTGCTCTCGGTTTTTCACAAGGACGTAGCGGAGGGAGCGTCCTGAATAAATCTGCTATTAAGGACCCAGCTCTGCGTCTCCAACGCCGAACCATGGATTCGTTCACGCCGAGCTTACGTGCAGCGGATATCGATCTGATCGATAGCCTTCAACTTAAAAACTGCACCATATGAACTTCTTCGTCTGGTTTCCATGATGAGGGGTATGAGTTTGAAAACATTTCTCCGTCGTGCCTGCTGCTAGCGTGTTCTAAATGAAAATCAGCACTTTCTTCTTTGATTTCCAATTTTGACTTTCAATGATTCACTTCCTGCTACAGAGCCCCCTGGTGGTTGAAGAAAAATCCACAGAAAAGCCGCACCGGGCTGTAAGCCACACGGTTCAAAGCGTAGGAAAAAAGTAACGACTTATTGTCCGAAAAATAGGATACTATTATTCTTTCTAACTTCCAAAAATGGAAAACGTTTAGTTTAACAGCAGGAAAAACAACGTTAGCTGACTTTTTATACAGCGTATGTAAATGTATCTGGTTTTAACTATACGTGGATGTGTGGTAGATAAAATCAAAGCCTTGTCACAGGATTAATGACAGGCCATGCAACTTATGTAAGCCCCCATTTGTTTGTTATTAAGACTATGCACACAACATCCCCTAATTACCCAGCCTGCTCCTTATGTTCTGCACATGTTGGTCACCGTGTCACTTGTTCTGCGTGACAAAAGCAAGCAGCAGCTGCAGATCTGACAAACACGTACCTTGGTTGATCCCGTGAAAGCCACTTTGTCTATGCCCATGTGCGAAGCAATCGCAGCTCCTGCTGTTGGACCGTATCCTGGCAAAATATTGATGACTCCCGGTGGAAACCCGGCCTGTCAAAACAATATGAGAGGAAACAAGCTTTAGCGGAGATGACAGCAGAGCCAAGCAAAACTGCAGGCGGTGTCGGGGGAATCCGGACCCGGCCCAACCTGCCTGTAACTACAAAACAGGGGGAGCATCACAGAGAAGAGGGCCACAGACAAATAGTCTCCAGAAAGAGGCGCAGCCTTGGAGGACACACGGGAAACAAGAGCGGATGTGGACACTTACATTTGCACATAACTGAGTGGGACTGGATGGTAATGTGAGCCTGCATTGTTCCTGTGCTGTTTAACTTACACACGTGTTTATTTCTATTCTGTCCAGACGGCTCAGAAGATTGAAGCTGAAAAGCAGGGAAATATCTGCACAGCTGCACTCTGCGACGCACTGCAGCCCGCTTACCACACACTACTGGTTTAAAATGAAAAACACATTTGTTAGTGTTCTTAATCATTCTTTCTGTTGACTCAACTCTCTTAGCAGAACTGAGGGTATTACATTGAGATAACACTTTAGATCTTCTATTTGGTATGTCAGCGCTTTCGTGTGAACTGTCAGCATTTATATTACGCCAGACTTCAGGTTAAATCTGTGAAATAACAATCAAGTTTCCCAATCCATTTCCTTTTAAGCTAAGTAATCACCTCTCTTTGCAATTAAAGCGAGGTGATTATTTAGCCCTCCTTATTTTTATTTTGCTTCCAAACTTCCTAATCTTCTGTAAAAATACTATAAATCTGTAGTTCTCCAGACCTTTTGAAAGCTTTTGGACTTTTTTCTTTGGACATTGTCTCTTCTTTTACCTTGTTTTCTGTCCCATTTCTGAATAATCGTCAGATAAATGTTTGCTAAGTCAGTTAACTCTGACCCATCAATCATTCGGGCACATAAAGACTCCTCAAGTTGATAGATAAACAATTGTTGTGCCTACAAATACAACAACTTAGCAAAGAATTTGTATTAAATTTGACTCTTTATTTCCTGCAGCCTGTTTATGATATGCCAACTATAGATAAAACCATTCATACCTCAGTTTGCTTCACATTCAGTAGATAACCAATTAAAGGAGGATAATCTCTGCAGCATTTGTTCAGTTCATCTACAGTTTAAAATTTTAAACTCCACTTTCTAACTAACTCTGTAGAACGTCTTGTTATTGTAAGAATGACCGACAGGAAGTAAAAAGACGAACCAGCTAAAATCTGACAAAACGTGTTGACACAACCTTAAGAGAGCGTCGAAAGCTTTAAGTAAACCTGAATCAAACGACTACAAGAAAGTTATGCTGCTTGGAGGTAAATATTAAATAAATTTGGAATGGATCAATACTTTCTCACAGTACTTTTATGAGAAAATAACCATTTCTTCTGTTCTTGAAATTATTCATTTGAGCATACTTATAGTTCAGAAACTCCAACACAGAACAACTTTAGCAGAGTTTTTGAGTCTCCACAATCTGTAAGCCTAAATTAGACATTTACAGAGAAGTATTTCACTGCCACCTATCCTGTTCGTAACGTTTAAAATGTATAAAACCAGTGGCTCTAAGCAAATCTGTTTCAAGAGCCTTAGTGATGGAGCTTTTGCAATTTACCCTTGTAGTATTCTTTACAGGCTTCAATAACTGTTCTTTGATCACCTTTTTCTTCCTTCCACTAAACTTTGTATTAAAATCCTTGTATTCCAGACAACTCTGCACCAGTAGAGCACACTTAAGTACACCAATATCTGTACAGACATGTAAAAATGACATACATTTATACAGTCAGTGCAATTGGGAGTACAACAGCTAATGTCAAAACAGACAATAAAGAAACAGAAACTGACAAAAACAATAGGTCGACAATGTAAAAATAAACCACAACAAACCTTCTTTCAAATGGTTCAATTAGGAACTGTGAATATAATGTAAAATAAATAATAAAGGATGAAGTACGCCGAGTATATCTGCCCTTATGGATCGGGCACGTCATAATAATACCCAATATATAATTTTTTTTCAACGATGGGACAGCCAATGTAGTGAGAATACAGCAGTTAAACAAGCTGTGGAAATCTGCTCGAGCTCCGCTTCGTTGCTAGGTAACAGGGCTGGGCTGGCTGGGGTTGCTAGGTTACGGGGCACCGCCCCTTAGACTTGACAAACAGGAGCTTTTAGAAAACGGTTTGTTATTAATGTATTGCCCCCCCACCCAAAAAAAACAAAACACTTTAAGCACTTGGGATGTTTTCAGAAACAGTTGAGACCAAAATGAAAAAAAAAACAAAAATAAGCAAAATGTGAGTTTTACACGTAATGGATCCCCTGTAAGATTTACCTCCTTGGTGAGAGCCGCTATGTAGAGGCAGGTGAGCGGCGTCTGCTCGGCTGGTTTTAGGACGACGGTGTTTCCACAGGCGACCGCCGGGGCCAGCTTCCACGCCGTCATCATCAGGGGGAAGTTCCACTGCACACACACACACACACACACGCACACACAAGCGGGACAAATCATGCAACTGACTGGGTGGTCACAAGTCAAGTTCAATAACTCATCGCTCTTAAGTCACTTACTCTCATTTTCATTCTGTCTAAACAAAGTCAAGTGAGAAAATGTTCTAGGCACTGGTACAGTGTTTTCTCTTCCCACAGCATTCTGAGAAAGTCGGGAAATTGCAACACATGTGCAACGGAGCCGTATCGCTGTACGACACGCAGGCCTGTGTTATTTCTGCCTTACAGAGGAGCCCATGGGGCTGGGGGGCAGAACCACAGGCTTTCTGCTCTCTTGCACAATCTGCAGTGTCTCTTTCTCCTTCATCTTTTCCTGCTTTCTCATCATTCTCTCTCCCAACACGTGAAATCCCTTCTCGTCTCACTTCTCATTTATCATTACTCAACCTCACTGGCACAGTCATCGTGAGGGGAGCAGGGGGGCTCACTGAGTGGGTTTAACCCAAATAAACAATGACTGTCAGGGAATTACTGGAAAATCAGAACGTAATCCAATAAACCCTCCAGTTTCTCTTTCATACTGAGCCAGCTCTTTCTTATCTGCCTTTTTTCCTTTTTGTTTTTGTTGTGTACGTCACTTGAAGAAAGGCTTATACTCACAGGGATAATTTGTCCACAGACTCCTATGGGTTCATATCTGGTGAACGTCAGATACTCTCCATCTGTGAAGGAAAACACGTGCAGACATTTTCAGGGAAATCTGCGTCTCTAATACCAAACGTTTGCTGAAAAGTAACTCAAACTCATGTTAAACATTCACCACCCGACACCGCCGCTGTTGTCGACTCAACATGCTAATTTGTAAATGAATCCACGCTGAGCATTCCTGCTTCCTTTACCCTGGTGAGAGATTACGTTTCGAGCCCTCTGTGTGTGTGCGTGTGTGTGTTTTAGGTTATACAGATGGGTGTTATGCTGGAAAGGTTCGCTCATTCCTCTCGCATTAGTTGAGTTAAAGGAGGTTGTTACGGATGGTGTGCCATGCTTGTTCACGCTCCACAAAAACAATTCATGTTGAGAAATGTGTGTATGAATTTATTACCACAGCGGTCAGCTGATTATTGCCTAATGTTGCATTTGGACAGAGTGATCAGAGGACGATGACAAGCCAAATACTCTCTTTTCTTTTTGTGGGAAACAGTAGAAGCTTGTAAACAGCGGAGAAACTTCCCATATGCTCATCGTTTTATTTTATTCTGGACCGTTTAAAGCTGCTTGCTGAGGTTTTCAGCAGAAACTCGAGTGTCTGCGAGGCTCATGTGAAACTATGACGCCGACAATCGACTTGGATTTCAATTTGGAACGAACAATGTAAACGATACCAAACTGTGTAGCCAAAGGTGCTCTACATAATGACACTCCCTATTCATGTCACGCTGCCTGTGATACAAATTTAATACCGCAAGCCCGGCTTAACATGCCAGACAAACAGAGGGGCCTGTTGATGGTGGGTGTACTGCACCGCATCCTGACAGGTGAACAAACACGGCTCCTTACATCACGCAGGCTACAGGAATATCCCCGCTTATTTAAGGTGAAAGCCCACAAGAGGAGCGAAGCTCGGAGCGCAGCCCTGGGAAAACGCGCAGCGCGGCCGGTCTGGCAGCGCTGAATAACAGGAGCTTTGAGAGGAACAATGCGGTGGTATCAACAGGTTTCTCATGTCCTCGCTCTCATTCTTTTCTCTCCTTCCTGTTGAAATCGACAGCCGACCTCTTCAAACAGCAAATTTAACTGTGTCAGGGGGACGAAACCGGTGGCTGCAACCTTAGAACGGTGAATGGATAACAAGGGTTTGGATTATGCACCAATTTGTTGTCTTTCTTTACCAACTACGAGAACGCCAGTTGTGCACAATCTAAGTAAATGCTGCAGTTTTATAACAAACAGCTACTGAGATTTAAAAACGTCAGAGGTTAAGTGGCAAATTCAATGTTTCATTTTGCTATATTTTCATTAGTCTGTATAAATTTGATAAACTATCTGCTTAAATCTGCTTTAACTTCACATATAAACTCATGGATGCCATCTTACCATATTTTAAGAGTGATTAATATGAATTAGCGATTTAAAGTTTAAGACAATAACATAAAAAATATTTTCTCTTAATTACGAAAGAGATTTTTATGCTTTTGTGTTTTCTTTTATGCTTGTTTACCAATGAAACTCTCACATTAGATTAATGTTGTTTGTAATTTCTCAAGGTCACGAAATAATTTTTTTTAAATTATACACATAAGGGAACTTTACAGAAGAGCATTTGAGCCCAATTCTCTTTGAAAAACACACAAAAATTAAAATTAAGCAATTATGTTTCGTTTTTTCATAATTAGTGACCAGAAATAAGCTTCGGTTTTAATCGCACTCCCAATAAAACCACCATGTTCCTCTCCAAAATCGCATTTTTCACCAGACTGATTTCATTAAAACTCTGCTGCAGAGACTCAGAGGAAGCTCTCACCCATCGGGATGGAGGTCCCATGGATCTTGTCTGCGTATCCAGCGAAGTATCTAAGAGTCTTTATCGTTGCCTGGAGATCCACAAACAGGGTGGGCAGGAAAGGCTTCCCACTGTTCAGCGACTCAATAGTCTGAGGGGAGAAGAAGAGGGAGACGTTTTGGGAAAAATGTGATATAACCTTGTGATCTTCACATAATTCAGAACCAGTTCATCCTTTACACTCACCCACGGGTGAAAAGTGACACCAGGATAACATTAAACTACAAATACAGCCCCTCAGTTCTCTTTAAGGCAAGGCAAATATTTGTATTTGCAAAAGGAGACAGAGGCAGATTTGCAGGAGGAAATAAAACGCACCGGATGAGTTAGGGGATAAAAACTGGAAGAAACAAGCTGATGGATTAAATAAACTCTTGCACCAGATCATGGATTCGTTCATACAGATTACAGATTAAAAGTTTAACTTTCATTCACTTACTGCTAAATAGACGCTGTCTCGCTCCACCAAGTCGGCCAGTTTGGCCAGCAGGCGTCCGCGCTCAGACGCATCCATCTTTCTCCAAACCGAGCCCAAAGAGAAGGCGAGGCGAGCAGCCTGCACCGCTTTATCAACATCCGCCTGCAAAACACCATAATTATATCAAATACATATTAAACGTTTGACTCTATCGTTATTTTCCGACTTTATCTGGTGCCAGACAATAGTTTGATCTTTGGGTAAAAATCTCACTCGAACATATAAAGATATACGGACATAATCTCTGTTTTGACTGACATGAAAAATATCAAAGTACATCTTCTACCCCTCCTATTAATAATTCAGGTATTTATGCTACTTTTATATTAGGAATTAAAGCTCTCTCTGTGGTTTTATATATTTATATTCCTTGTGAGTCTCTCCTCAGACCAAACGAGATTAGCAAATATTTCTATTTTCAGAATGACAGAACAGTGACAAAGATTAGTTTAGAGATGTTTTCCCTCAAATTCATAGGTTTACACACACAGTCACCTTCTAAGTCTTTTTGGGAAGTCCAGATTATGATGTCACAGCTTTGTGAGATGCTGATCTACTTCTACTTTTACAACAACGTGGGAAAATCAGAAGAATGTCAATGTTGTGAACTTGAAAAAGAAAAGGATGTCTTTCATTATTCTGGCATTTAACAAGTAAAAGGTTGACAGGAAATTTTTATTCTTATCTAGTGTGGAAAACAAGGCATTGTGTATGTAAAACATCTCAAAACAATGAATCCTAGTAAAAAAGATTCTTTGCCTTTATGGTTGGAGATCCTCATCGCCATTACTCCAACATTTAGCTCTGATCAAATTAACTGATTGTAACATTTCCTATTTACTTAAATATACCAGGGATATCATTTACAGACCAACTTTATTTTAAAATACTATAAATATTGCACTGACACCAATGTCCAATGCTTTTAAACTGTTTAATTTCCAGTATTATGGAGGTTTTACTTACAGTAAGTCTAATTGTGAGTAGATTTGTAATTTTGAGAGCGTTTATAGCCATACTGTCAGGCCGTTTCCTCCAGACCTCATTCTGGACTCACCTTATCCGCTTCCTGCACCTCACAGATCTGCTCTCCGGTCGCCGGGTTGTACACGGCGAAGGCCTTCCCACTAACGGAGTCGTGCCACTCGTTATTGATGAAAATCTGCAGGGAAAATACATTTTCACTCTTCAGCCACAGTTAAAGCTGAACCGCTTCGACTTTCTGATATAACGCAGCAGCGAGTGGAAAGAATGATCGCTGCTGCTGATGTTGCATATTTGTGTTGCTGCTTTAAGTAAGCTGGTTGCTGCAGCAGAGCCTGTGAAAGAGTAACGGCTCTCAGGCTGCAGGCCCAGCATGTCCAGCCTCTCATGTAAGCGATATGGGAGAATCTCTGGAAATCTGGACAGAGATTCCTGTGTGTCCAGCATTGCTCTCTGGGGAGTGCTCCACCATGCAGACAAAGGGGGTGGGTGAGTGCGAGACTGCGTGTGTGCGGGTGTGTGTGTGTGTGTGTAGGTGGTGCTGGAGTGGGGGGGGATAAATCCCTATCAGACACAAGACTCCCAAGCACAGAGACACACGTTTCACAACATCGCCGCTCATTTACGAGATCATAAAACACGTGCTGCGCTTGGTTTCTGTGAAGCGTTAAAGCAAGTCTTCCGTTAAACAACCGGCCGGGATTCCAAACACGGCATCTTTAACGTCTATAAAGAGCAAAAGAAAAATAAATGTTTAGACAACGGCGCAAAGTGAGAATTGTGTCTGCAAAGGAAAGCAAAGAGGAGTTTTTGGGGGCTCCAGATCAAAAACGCAACAAAACGTGAGGCGTGTCTACTGAACGAGACATGTTTAGACTCATTAGGAGGAACGCTCACGGTCTGTTTTTAATGGCTGTCAGTCCTTCTGATAGATAGAGTGCAAGGAGAACATCTGCTGGCACAAATCCCTCTGTGTATACATGTGCTCTTACCAACCTTCTCCTCCGACGCTCTGAGAGCAAACCTGAGAGGCAGGGTTCAAGTATCCCACCGGCCGGAGCCCTCCTAAACTCTCCAACATGTTTACCCCAATAAACGCCGCCCGTTAAGGACTTTTTAATTGGCTGCAAACCTCTTTTTCTGTTCACGCTCAGGCAGCTTACTGACTGATGGTGCAGACTCAGTTATGGATGAACCTCAGAGGAGATACAGCTCTGGAAAATATTAAGAGACCCCTTAAAATGATCAGTTTCTCTGATTTTACTCTTTATAGGTATACGTTTGAGTAAAACGAACATTCTTCTTTTATTCTATGAGCTACTGACAACAACATGTCAATGAAATTCCAAGCAAAACTTCAGTATTTATTTGCGTAAAATGAGAAATAACAAAACAGATGCAGGTCTTTCAGACCTCAAATAAAGCAAAGAAGACAAATTCATATTCATTTAGAAACAGCAAAATTAATGTTTTAACTCAGGGAGAGATCAGAGATCAATATCTGGTGGAAGAACCAGGAGGTTTTCAATGGGGTTCAGTGCAGTGGACTTTCTTTTAGTTTTTTCCAGAGCTGTATTTAAGATGTACCATCCTCCAGACGACAAAACACACACATACACTGAAAAAACAAAAAATACCACCAAGTGTTTCTGGTCTAATATCTAGTGCAGATATCTTAGTGCACTTGGAATAAGACAGAACTAACTCACAAGTAACTTTTCAGCAGATATAGGAGCTTGTTAAGTCAACAATGGCTTAATATGGATTAAAACATGGAATAGTTCAATTGGCAGATTATTTAATTGGTAACAAGACAGTTTTCCCATGTTATAAGTTAATTATTGACTTAAAACAAGCTCCTATATCTCACTGAGAAACTTCTTCTAGGTTAGTTTTATCTTGTCTCCAGTCTACCGAGATTTTTGCTCTAGAAACTAAACCAAAATTAAGATTTTATGTGTTGCAGTGGAGTTGCTTCTCTTTATTTTCTAGCACGTTTTCTTCTACGCCACCTTTAATCTGCTGCTCATTAAGAGCACTTCATAAAATTGTCAGTAACTATAAGGCGAAGAGGGCCCTATGCAAAAAAACAAAAAGTCCTGCAGGGCACTGAATTAGTTTTTAAATTTATAGGGGCCACTGAAGTGGGGCGCCCTAAATCAGAGGAGCCCCCCTGACAGCCTCAACAGCCTGGGCAAGAATGCGGACCATGGGTAGCTTTATCCGTGGCGTAACCCCTCTGGTTGGATGCCACTAAAGGAGAAGGGATAAAGCACAAAAAAACGCCGTGGAGCAGGCCCCACCTAAATCACGGCGAGAAAAGGACGACTGTCAGATGCCGCTTGGCTCGGCCGTCTCGCTGGGCTCAGACCGGTGCGAGACTTTTGTCCCCGTTCCATTGAGAGGCTTGATTAAGATGACAGGCCCCGGTTGTAAATCAACTCTCAAGGTTTCTTAAAATTACTTTTTAGGATCGTTTCGGACAAGAGGGCAAAGAACGCAAGGATAAAAAAAAAAAAAAAAAAAAAAAAAAAAAAACCCAGAGCAAGGGTGCACATTTTCAAATGACTAATGGTGTTTTCTTTTCCCCTTTCCCTGCAGGGTCTTTGCTATCGCTTCACATAATGGGTCTGTGTTTATGAAAGTTTGAGCTCCCATCCAGAAAGTGCAGTAAAACGTCTCCTTTTATTACTAGAAAATACATTTGTTTGTTGTTTCTTAATAACCCTTTGAATTGTTAACTTTTGCAACGTTGCGATATAAAGAGGCTTTCCAAAACTAATCTTACTCTCAGTAGGAGAACTGTTCCACATTTTGAAATGTTGCAGCCACAAACAACAACGCAGTTTATTAGCATTTATCAGATAGTCTGACATGAAGTTGAACATAATTATGTACTGGCAGGAAATGGTTATTTAAAGTCTTCACAAATAAAAATCTGAAACCGTTGGGTGCAATTGTATTCCCCCCACTAAATCAGTGAAAATTTGAATCTACCACAATTAGAGACTGAGATTCTTGTCCATTTTTTCTTTGTAAAATGGAACAAAGTCAAATTAAAAGCAGCTGTAAGTTTACAGTCGTCCTACTGGACGATGAAGTTTGTAAACTTTTAGTGTTTTTTTTTCCAGGATTGCCCTGGATTTAGCCGTCTTCCTTCCCATCACTTTCCTTTTCCCTGCCAAAAAAAAGCTTTCACCACAGCATGACACGTCCATCGCCATGTTTTACCCTGAAGGTTGATTTGTGGAGTTACTTTTCCGACCCTTTTGCACGTTTCTACCACCTGATAGCAGCTGCACAAGCTAGAGATAATGTGCAAGAGTCATTAAGGTTCTTTTTCAGATCACTTTCCATAAAGACCAAACTTGTCCAATAAATTATTAATAAATCTCGGATCAACAGTTTTCCCAACGGAGCTGTGGATCTGTGCAGCTCCTCCAGAGTCACCATGACCGTATTCCCAGAACAGATACATTTACACCAGCGGTGCAAATATTTCAGTGTGTAACGATTTGATTCTGATTTTTAGGGTAACAATTCGATTCTGAAACTATTTTTAATTCAGAAACCTGTTTTTTTTTTTTTTTTTTAAACAGTCTACAGTTTCTGCTTAAATTATGTGACTGATGAGAGGAAAAGACCGTAAATATTTAAAATGTTTATTTAAAACCACTCTATAAGGCGCATTCAATTTCCAAAAGCTTATATATGTAAAAAAAAAAAAAAAAAAGAAAAAAGATTTGTGCGTACAGATCTTAAACTCAAATTACCAGTATTAGGTTAGCTTTAGCTGCCTGGCTTTTTTAAAATAAAAACATACAAGTGGACTTGTAATGCAACAAGCAGATTTTTGAGCATTTTGAAATTAAAAATGCGATTCTTAATAGAATCAGTTTTCTAGTTTACATAGCGATCAAATTGCACAGGTGGACTCTGTTTAACTAGAACAAAGGAAACTGGTTCCAAACTGTGTTTTATTTTATGGGCAATCAACGTAAAACAAGCTGGATGCAGTTCGATATTGAAATTTTTCTAGATTTTGTACCTTTTTCCCTTCCACCTCACAGTTATGAACTACTTTGTGTTGGTCCAGCACACAAAATCCAAACGCACTGAAGTCATAACACTGAAGTGCTGATCCTACTGGTCAATAATAATCCAGGAAAAGGAAAGTAAAAGTAGCTCCGTCAAGTTATTACTTAAGTTAAACTACTAGAGTTTGTACTTTCAAAAATACTTCAGTATTGAAAGTTTTTTTTTTGTGTGTAGTCGAGAATAATTTCTGCTAAGTTGGACAGATCACAGATCATCAGTAATAAGGACACTTTACAGTTTCACGCATTATTAATTTACGTCACTATCTGTAAGGAAACACAAGTGGGACAAAAAGGATTACGCTGCTTCTCTCAGCTGGTTTAAAGCTCCATATCACCACCTGCAGCATAGGGGTGTAATTTTACTGCGTGTCGGTGGAACAAAACTACACAAACACAGCCAAGAAAGGAAAATCAACAGAGAAATGTAGCGGAGCGGAAGTATTAACTTTTCACAAAAAGTGCCACTCAAGTAAAGCTCAAATTCTCAAGGACTGCACATATAAGTATAATAAATTTACTTCATTACTGCCCACCTCTGAACAAAGGTGTTGATACTTTTGCAAGGCAGTGTGTGATGGACGCCTGGGCAAAGCATACAGGCCAAGAATGTCTGCACAGGTCACAGGGCAGCTGCAAATATTTAGCGGCGCTCGTGCTTTTCGCTGAAAGCTGTCAGTCCCATCATCTTAACCTAAAGATGGGACACCTTTTAAAATTATTACACTTTCAATCAGCAACAAATTGCTTCATTCGTCATTTCAGACAATGGCTTTCACTTAAAGAAACGTTTTTCGTGACCATTAATTTGTTTAAGTGCCCTGTTATAGGAAGTATGAGAAGCCAAAATACTTTCCGCTGCCAACAAAACATCTGTTTGGCTCTCTGCTTCCTCTCACGGCTCAGATGCTGGCAGGCCAGAGGAATGTGTGAAGCCCCTCGTCTTTTCTCTCTGAAGCAGGGAGGACGGTGGCCGGATTGAAGATGTGTGTGCGTTTATGCGCGACACCACGAGCTCCCACAGCCCAGACGTGTCCTACGGGCTCCGAAAACGGCTCGTCTGAGCAGGAAGTTTCATATCCTCCCCTATCGCAGGACCTCTGCTTCCTCTCTGCGTCTGGATGGGTTTCAGGAGTCTCTATAATTACTACTGTTACAAGTGAGGAGAGCATGTGAAAGGGGAGAGCAGCCGTGGGTTTTCTTTTTTCTTTTCTTTTCCTTCTCCTGCTTCTCTTCACATGTTTGACACCATGGAGCCGTCATGTTTTTCATGCACACTCCCACAGACAATGCCACCCCGCACTCCTGCGTTTCTGAGGGGGCGACCCCTCTGCCGCTCACTGGCAAGCGTCTTTTTCTTGTCGCCGTGTGTGTGTGTGTGTGACAACTCCAAAATGGATTCAAGCAGCGCTTTTAAAATCAACTCTGCTTATTAAAGTTTTATTTATTTCACAAGCGCCATTTTTTTTTTTAGACACCTAATAATAATACTGAATTTATTTCTGAACGTTTTGGAGGGAAATCAGTTCAATCTGCTTTGTAATGAGCAAATGTGTTGCTAAATAAATATATGAATATCTAAAAATATTAATAAAACTATGAAAAAAAAAAACACTAAATGTTTTTTTTAAGACAAACCATCTCTTATTTTTGGTTGGTAAAGATAACTAAAATTATTATTCATTTCTAAATGCCACACAAAAACAACTACATTGTCTTAAAAATTTTTTTTTTTACTTTCTTAACCCCTTATGATGTAAATTTAAAATCTCCGCCTGGATATGTTTGCTTATTTAATTGAACGCAGTTCTTTAAATGTCCTGTGAGTAAATATATATTTGCCCATTTATCCATAACTTTCAATATCTAGCAAGTTATTTTAGTAGCTTACCGTCTTTTAAACGAGTGTTTCGTCAGATTCATTTCACTCTCTGCAACGGCGGGGGTGGAATTACCGTAATAACCCGATATTGTGCTGGAAAGCGCAACGTCTCCCCTTTCAGAAAACTTTGGAATTTTTCAAACAGCGCAACGTGTGGAGGATTTACGGTACTGCAAATTTGGCTGGATCGTCGGCTCTACTTTTGGTCTGGAAGGATTAAAATCCAGAAGTTTACATACACTTGTAAAATTACTTTTTCTACGATTTGGTTCAGAGGAAACTCACAATAATTTGCTGGCATTTTGGTCCATATGTCACTTTGAAACTTGAACTTCTTTTGTCCTTAAGATACTTTATTAATTTGGCCGTTTGCTTTGGGTCATTGTCAATATTTGCCCCAATCTTTTACTTCCTGGCTGATCTCTTCTGTATTTCAACATAACTTTCTTTCTACGTGATGCCACATATTTTGTAAAGTGCACCAAAACGCCCACATAATATGAAGCTGCCATTCCTGTTCTTCAGAGTTGTGATGATGCTTGAAATCTTACCGCCGTTTCCTCTAAATGTGACCATAAAAACATGTTTGATTCATCAGATTATAGGTCACGTTTTCGTGATTTGTCCCAGGATTCATCTGCGATCTGCAATCTGGGTTTTGACCTTCCTCTTGGAGTAATGACCTCTTCCTCGTTGAGTGACCTTTAACGGTCACTCGGCGTCCCCTCGCTTCATCCAGCATCTTTACGCTGAAATATCTTCATCACACACAACCCGTCCTCTTCCTGCTGCACATCCTTGCGCTGTTTATACCGTTTATACTTTACTATAATTATTTGAACAGATGAGCTTCTTCAGACGTCTGGAAACTGCAGCCAATCATGAATCAGGTTTTTCGAAATCCACAAATCTCTTGTTGATTTTTTGGATCATTTCTTTTGATTTTTTTCCATGATGTCACAGAAGGAATCAGTGTGGCTAAAATCCGTCCTCTCGTGTTTCTCCAATTAACTCGAATGTTGTCAATTAATCTTTTTAATTAACATTTTTCACAGCAGGTTTAAAACGAATGGTAAACTTCTGAAATGAAAGAAAGTAATAAAAACTTCCTGTGATATTTTGCAAATGGAAACAACTTTGGTGCTCAAAACTTGCCCTAGAGTTTAGCGCAAGTTTCCCTACAAGTGTAAACTAAAGGAAAAGTTTATTTTATTTGAAATACAAACGACTGACTTCTTATCTGCTTTCAGGTGTATCTTACACGTTGTTTGTATAAGCTGTTTACGTCTGCGAATGCACCTGAAATCTGTGTTTGGCTGTGATATCTGAATGACAGTGGAAATGTTGCATATTAGAAAACCAGGCTGTTAAAAACTGTTTTTAAAGCTCAGTAAGACAAAAACTGAATCCTCCTATGAAGGGTTAATGAAGGAGAGAAAAACAGCAGATTCATTTCCATGCATCAGCAATGAAAACTGACCTCCTTGCTCTAATTACTGAGGCTTTGACGTGTTTCCTGTGCACTTTACAGTTCTTTAAAAGACAAGTCAAGGGAGTGTTAAAAGAACATTTTTGCATAGTTTCACTCTTGGGATCAGTAGACAGAGAGGAAGTAATTTATAAAGAAACGTCCTGCTCTTTCACAGACAAATAAACACAGAGGAAGGTTTTTTTTTTTTTTTGTCTGTGCGCACACTGAAGGAAGAGTTTAGTGCAACAGATTTATGAAGCCAAGTGTTTTCCATAATGACACCGCGAGGATTTACACGTTGAACAAAGAACGAAGAGGAAGTTAGAGGGGTAACCTCGCTGTCACTCGTCTCCCTTCAGCTGTGATTAAGAGACGAGGGGACGCGATGCTGACGTCTGAGCCCGGACCGTAATTTACAGTTGCTGCACAAGTGGGCATTTCACACCGACGGACACATTGATGGCGCTGCACACTTAGCCTGTCACGGCCAAAGAGATGTGCGCGGCGGAGCCTGGCGGCCATGTGATGTTGTGTAAGCGGAGGGAAGGGAGAAGGGAGAGAGGAGGCTCTCGCTGTGCTCGTCGTGATAAATCATCGTATCCCCTAACTTTGGGCTGCGTTTGATCTCGATCGCGGTAAGATGGAGGTTTTGAAGTGAAAAACTCCAGGACTGCAGGTCAGGCTGTGGCGAGGCGGGGCTGCTAACCCACACAGTGAGGCAGGGTCATAATTTACACCCCGGCGGACAGCAGCAGAGCATCGGGGAGCCCCCGAGCCTCCATCTGTACTATCTCAATCAGTGACAGATTGATGGAGCCTCCTCTTCATGCAAACCAAAGAGGACGTCTCTGCATTGGCTGCTTTACAAACACACAGGCCCTCAGCAGGCGGACTCAGAGCAGGTTCCTATGGTGAAAAGTGCACTTATGCCACCATGAGCAAAGCAACAAAGAAAATTTATCACTTTTGATTGGATTAGGAGATCTGTAGCTCACACACTGAACCAGGCTAATGAGCTCTATCGCTTTTAAGTTCTCCAGATTTGTGGCACAGGTCATTATTTATCCAATTACAGCCTCAATAAAACCAACGAGGACGTTTTTACAAAAACAAAACGTCAAAATAAAGCTGTTATGAAACTGGTTTTTAAGTTTTCAGATTTTGCCATGTACTGGATTTATTTATCACAGGATGAAAAACGTGAAAAGAAACAAAACAAAACAAAAAAAAAAAAAAGCAGGAAAGGCCCCCGGCTTTTATTCCCCCTTTCTGTTAAGTTCGTCCCACCGAGTGTCTGGTTTAACAACTCATTATCACTAAGCTGTGTGAAAAATCACAAAGACCAGAGGTTGCTGAAGGGAGAACAACCTCAACAAACTCAGTTTTCCTCCCTTCTGCTACATGTGGAAAAGCACAAAACATCAGTAAATAGTAATCATCACTCTCTTATTCTTCCTATTTGAACCATTTCTGCCAAGTAAAGGTGAGAGTAAGGGACTAATTAAAGGAAAATTACTTATGCATGTTGAATTATCCCAGATTTGCACACAAAAGGAGACGTCCACTACAATTACACAATGTGAGCAGCTCGTGACTCGGTGAAAGGACAAGGGGCAATAACCTTTTTTTATCACAAGATTATATCTCTCTATAGGAGATCTGTCAGGGCAGGATAATCTAGCAGCCATATCTCAATTTCAGGGACGTCTGATGCAATCCATGTAATGTTAAGTTATGGAAAATTGAACGTTCGCATCTCCAAACGGTCAGTTTTGAGGAAATCACAGGGTGGAGTTCAGGAACCGGGTGTGAGGAGAGCCCACATCAGGGGTGCCCATAAATCAGAGCCCGTCTGCCCCCTGGTCCGCCGGGCCAACAGGGACTGGATGATCCAAATTCCTGGGGGTTAATTCACCAAGTCGCTCCCTAAAGTTCCTCCAGTGCTCCATCGTTTCCACCTCTTCAGGGGAAGGAAAGCACGCGGCTCAACCTGCAACGTGCGCCATCATCCCCTCCATGCAGCCGCGTGGCCTTTGCTCTCAAAACACTGGAGACGTGTTAACACAAAGCAGTTCCTCCCACATTATCGTCAGTCTGTCCCTCCATAGACGCCCTTTTGTCTTGCAATCATAAAAACACTTGTTCTGCAGGAGGAGCGCTCAAGAGGCCAGAAACTGGAGCGGGCTGCTCACAATCTGACCAGACCGCCAACTACACATTCCTGCAGGGATCCGTCCAAAACGCCTCGCTTTGGAGCACCTTGCTTTTCTATAAAGTGCCACAATTTATATCAGAAATCACATTTTACTAGATCCGCTTCTCGTTTTCTCAGTTCGCTTCTGCATCTCCCCCACCCCAAAAAAAGAAGTATTTTCAGCAAAGCAGCCCAGCTGCAACAAGACACACATTTCACCTCCAAACTATTCACCCTCTGGACAAACTTCAGGTCGGTAAAGACTAAATCTCTCACCGAAGTCGTAACATTGAGCTACTACTTGGATTTGAACTGTAGGTGTTTTGCCATTATAAACTCGACTAAAAGCAAATACTGTAAGTCGTTGGCATGTGCTTGAATTTATCTGAATTCCACCGAGGCCTAATTTCACTGTGAGCTATTATAATGTAAATTGAGGGACTAGAAAAAAAAAAAAAATCATAAAAGCTTCATGATGAGAATTAAATGAGAAACAGAGAGAGGGGGTTTTGTTCCAATTTTTGCTGTTTTCTATAAAATTTTAATAGCCCCATAAAAATGCAGTTTATAAATTGGTTTCCCGCAGCGTAGTGAAATAATGCAATAATGTCTGCAGTCCAGGTGAAATAAAAAATGAAACAACATGACAGGAAGAGCATGTGACTGGTTGTAAATTTTTAGCAGCGTCTAAAACTCAGCGCACGCTTTTTATTATTGCCTCATCAAATACTTTCAATTTAATTTGGCCTGTTTAAGCAAATCAATTACGAGACTTTATCATAATCTGAGCTGCGTGAGTAAGATGTGTTTTTCGTAAATGTGTAATTTATTGAGAGCGTGTGCGAGAGAAACTAGAATTATTAAGTGCGCCTCCGTCGTTGGGAGGATATTTCCACTCAATTGGGACTTTAGATAATATTTAATAAGCAGTAAAGCTGTGACGTTCTGCCCGTGAAACTCCGCGCAAACTCTGGAGAAAGTCCAGATCTCGGAGCTGAGAGCGCAGCCGAAAGTGTCCGCGGGAGGACGGGAACAGACCTTGGTGTGCTTGATCTCCGGGTTGGGCACCGGGGAGGGCATCAGCTGGAGGGATGCCATGAGAGCAGCCGGGTCGCTCTTCACCTCTCCGGGGATCTCGATCTTACTCGAAGTCATCACGGCTGGTCGCTCCGCTCGTCTTCCTGCCTGCTGCCCTGCTCACTGCGCCTTCCTCCGGTTTTTCCTCCTTCCAGCGGGTTTCTGATTAGAGCTCCGGGTTCCTTCCTGGGTTTATAGCCAGGTGTCGGCTGCGGTTCGTTTTCATTGGGCGAGGAGAGCAGGGGGAAAGGGCCGTCCTTTTGAAAATTAAATCCGAGCATTTACATAAATGACCTCAAGCCATGCGTGTTGAGGAGGAGGAACACACGCACCCCACCCACCTCACACGGTCTCACTTTCCCCAGTCGCTTTCGCTCCGCAACAGTTGGAGCCTTTACATACTTATTCGTAGTTTTACATACACAAATATCACGCTCACAGAGCCCGCGGCGAGTTATCACAGAGGTCTGGAACTGATTATCTCGTAAGTGCGCAGAGCGCTGATAATAACTCCGCATATTAAGGTTGCGGCTGTTTTAAATTGCAGAGGGAAAAAAAAAAAAAAAAAAAAAAAAAAGGAAATAGGTCCCAGATCTGATCCGTAATACATACATATTTTTTAATGAAGTTTTCTGGCTTCTATGTGTTGAGATTCGGTTTAGTTTAGAAGTAAAAGTCACTCCAATAAGATCGTCAGTAACAATTTCCTGCAGAGGTGACATAAAAGTGTCACCCTGCCTTTCAGCTCGCTCTCACCCTGTGGGCTGATTTGCCTAACACAACCTCCCCACGGCCGGCGCTGTCATGTAAATCGCGGACTGCAGGGATTGCTGCAGCTCGCCGGGGTGCTGTGGGCACAGATTTGTCCTGCAGGTGATAATTCCTCCCAGAGTTTCCTCTCAAAAGCGCCCAATAAACATCCGCACATCGCTGCAGATGCCTTCTTGTTCCGCACTTATATGATTAAAAATAGATTTCAATATAAGCTCAAATGAAGTTATTGGAGCCAACCCTTGTCTGTTAAGCTGTAATTGCCTCCTAACTGGTTTAGTTGCTGGCAGCAACTGGTTTCAAACCATTTCACAACTGGTACACAAAAAAAAAAAAAAAAAAAAAAAAAAATCTGCAGGGTTAAATTAACACTATGCCGAGTTTATTTGGTCCCTTTCAGAATTGGCATTAATTCAACTCTGGCAGAGTTATTTCAACAATAGTTTGGGGAGTTATAACTTTTTCAAGTGTTAAAATTATTCAATTTCTTGTTGAAATAACTCTGAAAAGATTTAAATGAACACCCGTTCTGATAAGGACCAAGTAGACTGGGCATAGAGTTGATTTAACTCTGCAGTGTTTTAGTTTGTCCCACTCTGCTTTGCAGAATGAATTTAATCCAGATACATCACCGGCGAGTTAACACTCGGTCTCTATTAGACGTGAGTCCACACTTTGACTTTTTTTTTTTTTTTTGCTGTTTTGAGGCTTTTAGAGGTTGGATTGTTGGTGAGCTTTAACTCACAGACTGATGGCTGGACGTTCTCCTGCTGGATTTTATGGATTTGTGGTTTCATCCATTAAATCAAGTCTTCTAAGCAGCGAAACGAGTCACGACCATCACCAACAACCCTACTCTTGACTGTTGATCGTGTTGTTTGAATGTTGACTGTAGTGGGACCAAAACGTTCACCTTTGTCTCACAAACCTGCAGAATGTTTCCCAAAACAATCATCAAAATGTTCTGAGTCTTTCAAGTCCAAACAGGTTTTCAATTTGTGAATCTGAGGAAACTGAGACCTACAGCACTTTCAGACGTTGCTCTGCCTTTTTTGTAAGAATTAGTTCGACTGGTTCATCACTGTTTCCTGTCTTCTGTTGCATTATGGGAGACCCAAAGCGTTAGAAACGGCTTCAGACTTTCTGCGTTGGGATGAAGCTGTTACTTCAGGAGATGTTTTAGGGTAATTTATGTTGCCATTTAGGTTAGGTTTCAGAAATCATGCAACTGAACGTAGCCTTCTAAACGACGTGACTGTTCACAATTAATTTCTGATGTCATGAGGATGGAGGAAGTTGCTTTTTCAGCTGTTTGCCTTCAGGAATGAGCTCAGCATTTTTTTTTTATTCTGACTGTCTCTGTCTGACTTTAAAGTTTTAGGTAAAGTTCAAATGCTTCATCTCCTTTCCAAAGAAATGCATATGCAGCTCAACAGAAGCAGAAGTTGTTTCAGGATTAGCGGAGGGCTTACTCGTGTTTGAAATGTACATCATCAGACAAAAACGAGGGGGGGGGGATATTACTTTTTCTGTTGGATTAAAGTCTCAGCGTGAAAGTTTCCAACCTCAGCTTCTTGACAGGACAAAGAAGAAGTTTGGAGACAGATGTAGCTCCATCATTTGCAAACCCCGAAGTGGGTGCTTTTCCTCCATCAGCACATCAGTGCTTTTTCACAGCCTGGGCGACACTCTCCAAAGTGTCTGTTTCACATCAAAGAGGACATGCCTGCAGCCGTGACGTTGATTAATGGATTCAAAAACATCCCGTCCTCCGCCTGTCGCCTCACCTTTTCTTTTCTTTTCTTTTTTTTTTTCTTCTTCTTGTTTTTTTTTCACAAAGCCCAGCAAACGGAAGATAAGACATACCGGAGCAGAAGGTGTGAGCAGCGCTTCAAACGCATTCATAGAGCGCCCTCTGTTGGAAGAAACGAGTTCTTCATGTGTTGCACAAGTCGATGCTGCAGGCACTGAGGTGGCGACAAGCGAAAAATGAATAAAAAAAAAGAAGCGTGGAGAAATGACAAATGGGATGAGTAGAAGGAATCTGTGTTGGCTTCCAGCTGCATGAGGAAAGAAATGAGAAATAAATTGTGACAGAGAATTAAAATGACTTGGTTAAGCTCGAGTGCCTCTGAAGAATTGGTAAATGATGCGTGGTTGATTATTTCAAAACCGTAAAACTCGCAGTAATAAAGTCCAATTGTTTGTTTTCCAAGCGTTAAACTGTTGCGTGAGTGTTTGTTCGTGTAATGAGAAAAGCCAAAAACGTGAACCGTGTTGTTCACACTGCTGGGTATTTTGTAGGTTAAACATTTTTAGTTGCCCTTAATTTATTTTCTCATAAACATTTTTCCAATATGTGTTTATTTTGTTTGTTTTTAATTCCAGGGTTTCACGCAGTGCATCATAGGCCTGGCGGCCGCCATGCTTTACTAGCCTTTCTTGTTTATGTTTTTAGGAAAATGATAATTAAAAAAAAAACAAAAAAAAAACGCAATTTTTCTTTTTTAAAGTCAGATTGCAAGCGTCTCTGTTGCTTTGAGCGTTTTCACTGGCGGAGCAGATTTATTCCTAAATTCCTAAAAGAAATGTTTATAGAAGGCAGGTTTATATTTGATGCATTTAAAGCCGAACCAATCACCCCGCTGGCGCCTGTGCGCGTTGTTGCGTCTGCGCGTTGCCTCTCTGCGCGTTGCCTCTCTGCGCGTTGCCTCTCTGCGCGTTGCCTCTCTGCGCGTTGCCTCTCTGCGCGTTGCCTCGCGCGCTGCAGCAGCTGGGTGTCTTAAGTTTACCTCAGCGCGGATCCCGCGCTCCTCCTTTCACTCAGACTGGTCAAGGTAGGAGTTTAAAACCCACCGCGTTAGCTCTGGTTGCGCAGCGCTACGTGAACCGCAGGAATAACTTGTAGAGAATGTTTTATATTTGTGGACAAACAATTTTGTGCGGCTTTTCCATCTCAACACGCTGCCCAGCGCCCGGCTCTGTCTGCGCTGATGAAGTTTGTGTCTGTGGTCTCGGTTAGTGGTGAACGAACCAGCGCTAACTTCATCATGCAGGTTCAGCCGGTGAGGAGGTTTCGCGCTCGCCTCGCAGACACGCATCACGCCGGTTTTATATTATTTTATTATTATTTTTACTATTATTATTCCGGTTACGATGCATCAAACCATATCAAATGCTTTGTCCACTTAGTCAGCCAGAGATAATGTGCGCGCGGAGGTCTGAGAAACTCGTCCCATAAACTCGACCAACCAAAATCGTTTCTGTGATCCTTGTTAAAAACTCAACAGACACAAAATGGAAGAGCTGCTAAAGCCACATGAGCAGCATTGAATTAAATCTCCCGTTTGTTGCGCATCTTTGCGCAGTGCAGCAAATTTAACTCTTCATGCAGGGCCGGTCCAAGACTGCATGAGGCCTTGAGCAGAATTTGACTTAAGGGTCCCCTTTTGTTGCTAAAATCATCAGTACCACTTACAGCTTCTGTGTTAGATTTAATCTGCGAGAAGGGAGTAGTTTAATTGGCGAACCTAAAAAGCAATAAGTTATAATCGCAGTTTAGTCATTTGTATGAACAAACAAAGCACAAACTCATAGCATCAAATTGTAGCTATGGTAACAATTTAACTATGAATATTGTTCTTTGAACTTTTACAAATTAAACTTGCCAGCTCCTTAAAATCTCGCATATAAATGTTAAACAATTTAAAATCTTTTAATTTATGTAAGCTGAAACCATTAAATCAAATTTAGTAGCATTTATAATCTCAATAAACAAATGTTACATTTATGCATCTGTGGTCTGTGTTAAAATATCAGCATTTATGGGGCCCCTGAAGCCCTGGGGGCCTTATGGAGGCGCTGACTTAATTTGGATTAAACAAAAGTGCAAATTATTAACATTCATTTTAGTTGTATTTTTGGTTTTTAAGACTAGTTGTGGGTTTAAATATCATTTCACTCACGATGTTTTCTGAAACATAATTACCCAGTAATGCTTTTTCAGTTCCTGTCTACTCAACATCTTTTAATACAAAAACACGGTGGACCGCCGGTGGACCGCCGGTGGACCGCCGGTGGACCGCCGGTGGACCGCCGGTGGACCGCCGGTGGACCGCCGGGGCTGAGCAAGTTTTTCTGAATTCTTAACACTTCTCAAAAAAAAAAGAAAAAAAAAAAGTCACATTCCTGGTTTTTAATATAAAAATATAATGAAAAAAATAAAACTATTTATTTTTAATTTTATAATTATGACTCAGTTTAGTGCAACGAGTGTTTATCTTTACCCAAACAGCAGTGTGTACTCCACAGATTATTTGTTTTTAACAAAACGATTTTTATTATGTTTATAATGACTCATAAAACATTATGGAGATAAAAATGTGTTTGTTCACACTGTAAACAATGTTTGTTGTTTTAAGTGTGAATTACTGTTTTTAAAACAGTATTTATTACAGACAATGTGCAGAATGTGACTGGGTGGTTTGTGGTTTCACTGTAAAATAAATATTATTAATAATAATTAGCAGTACTTTCTTGTATAATCTGTTTACATGAGATTAGGGTAGATTTGCAATGCATGCTGGGAAAATTAAAAAATCTGAAGCTTAGTTAATCCTAATAAAAATAGTTTAGAGTTGCTGACTCTTGATTACTGTCATATTATAATTTTTACATGATTTAAAACTACTTATTTGCTAACATAAAACATTTAAAGCTGTTCAAACAGAACATCTGCCATTTGTTTTTACAGTAACAATGTTTTATAGAGTTAATTGTGATAATTTAATATCGATTTCCCAGTAAAATAAATTTGAAGAGATGCTTGATTATTGTTGTCACTAAAAATAAAGTGAGTTATTTTAGCAATAGCCTATTTACAGTGTAATAAATATTCCTATTTGCCTCTAAAAACAAAAACAAATCTGACAAATTAAGTTGAGATTTTGTTTCCTTTTACTTATTTATGGTAAAACTAATATTTCTTGAGTAGAGCAACTTGAATGTGTCTTAATATCTGAATTGCGCTGATCCAGATATTATTACTGTAATAATAATCATATTTTTTAAAGTGGACCCCTTGTGGTTGTCCCGGGAAACAGAAGCAGGGAGCTTAGCGCGTCCGGCAGTGGGAGGCGACAGCCTGCGCTCTCAGCTCCGCACTGCCTCCATCAGAGCTGTCGGCTGTTTGTTGTGATCGGAGGAAGGCATCAAATTGTCCCAGAAAATAACATCGACAATAACAAAGCATGGAAGAAGAGAGCAGGAGGAAGATGAAGGAGAAATTTGGCCTGAGGCGGGACATCTTGAAGGAGTTCCTGGCGGAGTTTCTGGGGATTTTTGTCCTGATCGTGAGTATTATTTCTCCCTCCCCCTGCACCTGTCACCCAGCTTAAACAGCCGCTTTAAATCTGCTAATAAGAGTCTCTGCGGACTGACTGCTGTCCCTCAAAAGCCTCTGCTAGCAGATAATTGGAGGCTCTCTGAGGAGACGGTGGAACTAATGTGATTTTTTCTCACACATAATGTGTTTCTTATAGCTACAAGGTTGTAAAAAGTAGATAACTATTGAAGTAATATGCAGAGCAGCACTGTGTTATCTTCCAGTAGAGAGTCCCAGCCTCCACCTGAAACCCCCTGCGCTGCAGCTGTCACCTCAAAGAGAAGAAAAAAGTCTGCTTTAATGTCTGGGACGGCCCATCCGAGGGGTGATGCATCTTCCACAACAACCCTTTTTATTTGTGGATGACTGCTTTCGCCTCAAAACTCCCCCCACCCCAACCCTCTAAATTACTTGTGCCTTTTACCTAATAAGTGAGGGATTAATTATTGTTTTGAGCTCCAGCTTGGACAAATTGTCTGTGGCAGTCAGAGGCTGTTTGTGGACAAGAGGGCTAGTGTTAATGGTGAGCTTAATTGGAATGATTAGAAACAATGAGGCTTTTCTAGCTGCGCTCTTTGTGTTTTTGTTCTTGTCTGTGTCCCAGCTCTTTGGATGCGGTTCAGTGGCCCAGACGGTGCTGAGTAAAGGGGCTCTGGGAGAGCCGCTCACCATCCACGTCGGTTTCACCCTGGGAGTCATGATGGCCGTCTACATGGCGGGGGGAGTGTCAGGTAAGAGACGCTCACACGTTGGATTCAGGCCTGTTTGCTCCAGGTCGGCTTTGATTCCTGATTGGCAGAAGATACAGAAGAAAATATGAAAATTCTTCCATTTTCTCAACCAAAACTGTGCACTTTCCCCAGTTAAGTAGATAAATTGATGTCACTTTGTGTCGTACACCTGGAGAAAAAGCTGCACTCACTGTAACCATTTCCAGGTGTTTCTGATTTACTTATTATTACTCATGTTACTTTAACAATATATATATACTTTTTTCTTGTATTATTTCTCTTTTTCTTTTTATCAACTTATTTTATTATTGTTTCTGTGCAGCACTTTGCAGTTTTAAACTAGCTTTTAAAGTGCTATATAAATAAATTTGACATTGGCATTGAGACGTAAAAGTTTGTTGATGTTTTTTAAAAGTTTCCTCCAAAAACTCAACGGTTTAAAAGTCAAATATTCTTTCAATATGATTAGGAAGCAGAAATCAGACTGTTAGTTTCTGCAGTGATGCAAGTGAAAAAAAACAGGCAAAATAATGTAATCTGATAGTTGGAAAAAATGGGACTCTGGTAAAAAAAAAAAAAAAAAAATTAGCGGATAATTTAGATTTTTACATTTGTTAATTCATACAGTAATTTGCGATTTAAGACCCAAAAAATTCACATATCCAGGTATAAATATCAGGCAGGATAAAATATAATGGTGCAGTTCAAATTAATTATGTCCTTTTTTGATCCTGCAAACATTTCAGTTTTTGAGTTTTTACTTTCTGGCAATGAGAAGGAATGCTTTAATGTTTTAACTTTAAAAACAGTTTAATTATCCTCAAAGTACCTTTGCTGCAAACTTACGTGAACACTACAAAAAGTAATTTCAGAGGTTATTAAATGTTAGGAATTGAAATTATTAAACATTTAGTCAAGCATATTAGTTTGTAAATCCAAAATTACATTTTGATTATAATGTCATTTCAGTATATTTAACCTTTACCAAGTCAATACATTTTTTGCTTTATTGAAACAAAGGAGATTATCAAAATGATCAATAATTTGTTTGAACTGAGGTGTTTTAGTTGCGCAAAAATATTTATTAAATTAATTGTAATTTGACTAATTTGGTTTTTACACTCGTATAATTTCTATTCAGAAATGTGGATTAACTCTGCGGCAGCAAAAAGTATCAGACAAATAAAGAAAAATATTTATTCTTTATTCAAACGGGTTACTGGATGTCTCTAGCAAAGCAAAACAATTTTTTAAATCACTTTAATTTATTTGTTATTATTGGCTATGTAGAGATAACAATATAGTTATTTGTACTCCTTGTACTTTACATTTATTGTTGCTGCCATTAAACCAAAACAGTTTATTTCTGTCACTGAGATAAAAATATCTCTCAAAAATGATAAAACACAAAAAGAAATTGTCTGTGTGTATTTACATTTATACTCATATAAAAAGAAATTCAATGTCATAAATTGATTTTGCACTTCTCAAAAATCAAAAAAAATTGCAACACTCAAACCATGCTTGTATTTGCTGAGCAGCTTTTCTGCAGGTCTCCACTGTTATTTTAGCAACTTTGGTGATGAAGTTGAAGTCTTTGAGTCTGGAAACGCCTCTGCGCCATCATCCTAATTTTTCACTCAGGATTCTGTCTGAGCCGCTTCGAAATGCTATTGCTGCTTCCAGTCGGAAAAATAAAAATAAAAGACCTTTTTACCTAAATCTCTCAGGTTTGTCAGCAGTCACATTTTCTCAACTGAAGCTGTATATTCTGCATAAACATGTGGCGCATTTTTAAATTAGTTGGAGTATTTCCATTATGTTGGCTCTCATTTGTTCTTGTGGTAAACTTTTGTGAATACTCTTTTTTGTGGTTGAGGTGTTTGGATAATTATTCTGTCTGGTTTGGGAAGCTGTGAAGCTGAGAGTTATGACCATGCGTAAACATAGCAACAAAGCGTTGTTTTTTTTTTGTTTTGTTTTTTTTTTTACAACTTGGAGCATCCGATTAGCGTCGCAAAAGATCCAATAATATCTAAACTACGACCCCGAGTCCCGGAGGAGCTGAAGTAGGAGGCTTCAATGAAAACAGAGAGAGAAGGAGGAAGTTCAAACTGGAACTTCCTGTGGTCGTAACGGGCTCAGATCATTTCCTACGTCTCCGTCGTGCGGCCAGACAAGAACCGATGTTGTCACCCAGAAGGTGTTTCTGTGGAAAATTCTCTCTGCTGCCCAGAATGTGACCTGTTAACATTACCACAACAACAGTCTTCAGTCAGAGGCCTCTTCAGATTCGTTGTGAGACTGACTGCTGCCAGAGATCCTTCCATAACGACTCTTTAAAGATATGTGGACGATACAAGCTATGACAACAATGGACTTCACTTTAAGTATTTTTTAATTTTAATAACATAAACCCATCAGGGTTCAGAGGTAAAGCAGTGACTTTGTCAGGGAGGTAGTGGTGAAAATATAACTACTACAAGAGTTAAGAGACAGAAGTTCAAGATGGCCGCATAGGATTCTAAGAAGCAGAAGTTTAATAGACCGCAAAGTCATTTTTTGGAATAGTTAAGGCAGAAGTTTATATAGTCAAACAGCAAAACACAGGCATTAATATACCTAATATTATATGGTGAAAATTGTGTCAATTGTGATACTTTAGGTATACAGAAATATTTTATTTATGATTACACATTTTCAGAGTTTATTACATACACATAGAGACCACTTAAAATGATCATTATCTCTGATTTTACTTTTTATAGGTTTATGTTTCAGCAAAATGAACATTGTTCTTTTACTCTATGAACTACTGACAACATGTCTCTGAAATCCAAGCAAAAATTTTGTATTTATTTGCATAAAATGAGAAATGGTCAAAATAAAAAAAAAAGACGCAGTGCTGTCAGGCCTCAAATAACTTCAAGAAAACAAATTTATGTTCACTTAGAGATAATACTAATGTTTTAACTCAGGAAGAGTTTAGAAATCAGCATTTGGTGGAATAACCAGGAGGTTTACAATGGGGTTCAGTGGACTCTTCATTTTTCCAGACCCATATATGTCTGTGGTATAAAAATCATTAGCCAGCACCGCTAAAGCTGATCACCGTACACCTGGTTAGTCTGTGCAACAACATCAGAATAATAATGAATAGTATGTCTTTTTTTTGTGAGGTAAAATCAAGATAATAAAAAAATCTACTTGATCAAGTAGAAAATAAAATTTCACTCCACTTTCAGGACAGTTCTATTTTACAGAATCATTTATGACTTTTACGGTTGGTGTATGTTTCTCTCGTTGGAGTAAATCTTCAGATTAACAGAAGATTAAGCCATGAATCAACGCTAAAGACGAATGTTGTGATTTTTCAACAATCGGTTCCCTATTAAGAGCAGCTTGGAGACTTCAGAAGAATAGCAGAAAAGCCAGAGGACAGAGAGGTTAATATATGGAAAGCTTTTGCTGCATGACTGGGCCATTTGGTCCGCAGCTTGGTGGGAAGCTTCTGTCCAACGACATCTCTGAAGATGATCGTAGGTATTGGACTAATGAGCTTTACAGGGGCATGGGTCTGTGGAGAAGAGGGGGGTCAGGTGTGACAAGCCTGGCTCTCTGGGCTTCCCTGGCAGAGCGGCCCCATAGGAGAAGAAAACACAATTGGTATCACTTTGTAGTCGGCAGATTTTAGCTGACAGTGTACGGTAAGTGTGACACATCATGGTCACTCTAATGACCTGCAGTCTACGTGTGCCTTAAGCAGATTCAGGCAGATTATGTCAGAAGCAATTCGGGCAGGCCGGGTCGGCTGCTTGTCGTGGCCGGTGTTTGTGAACAGGATGGGGAGATTAACAATGGGCGCATGGCTGATACCCCCCAGTGGTGTTACCCCAGCGAGGTCAAAGCCAAGATCCCAGAGTGTTAAATAAATGACCCCACACTTGGTAACAATTGACTGGAATGTGCTCAACACTTCGCTTCAGGACAAAATATGGGAAAACAGATCTGAGGGAGCACAAACCCAGAAGAGTGAGCCGGAAAGCGTTGGATGAATGGAACAGGTTTGGTGATGACTGCATGAATCTGCAGCCAGCTGAGGCTTGATCTGTAAAACTTCTTAAATCTCAATTGTGCAAAAACTAAGAGAAAGTCAAAATGGAAGAGCTGGTGAAAAAACTATGTACATCAGTGCTGCATGCAGGAATTGAAGCGGATTGTTTGTAGAAAATAACTGCATTTTTTTTTGCGCTGTTCTGTTTACTTTTACTTGGATTCTCCACCCACTGAGCGTAATTTCACTGGATGATGAACAAGCGTATTTTAACCAGGAAGACACAAATACACAAACACCTGCAGTTTCATATTGAAAAATGTTTCCTTTTTTTGTAATTATGTTATATGAATTACTTTCAATTTGAGCTTTGCAATTTCCACATATTTTATATTTTGCTCCGTCTGATAATGTTATTTTTACATATTAAGTAATTGATGTTTTGACAAGTTACTCAGTACTTGAGTAGCTATTTTACTTCTACTTGAATAATTTTTTAGATTTCTATTTTTTACTTCTCCTTAGTAATAATATGTATACGTAGTGCTACTCTTACTTGCTAACTCTGATTATAAATGCATCAAATTGGAACATTTGTTTTCTTAAAGTTAAAGACAGTAATAGCAGAAAAAATCTCAAAAATATTGTGGCAGCATGACTTTAGTTTTTAAACACAACAAAAAAAGTCTGTAGAGGAATTACTTAAAAAGAGCAAATAGTTTTTTTTGTGACTTTTCATTGTATAAAAGTATGAGTAGTTTTAAAAACCTTTTAATTTTTCGCTGTCACTCTAAGATGTTGAAGTTTCCTGATTTCTTCAGGAGCCCATGTGAACCCGGCCGTGTCTTTGGCCATGGTGATTCTGGGGAAGCTGCCTCTGAAGAAGTTCCCCGTCTACGTGGCGGCGCAGTTCCTAGGAGCATTCGCCGGCTCCTGTGCCGTCTTTGGGTTGTATTACGGTGAGATTAAATGTAGAATGCGTGGCAAAACAAAGAGCAGGGTTTCCTCCAGTGTACTATAAGCCTGGCGGGCCACCAGGCTTTACTTCTGCCCCCACCAGGCTAAGCATTGCTTATTTATTGAAGTCTTTTTAAAATGTTTGCATTTTCTAAGACTTTATAGTTGGCGTTCAGGCATTAATATTCCAATCTTTTAACAACACATAATTTTCAAGTGATATTTTAAAATTTCCTGTCAACTTTAGGCATTTTTTAACTCAAAAACACGACGGACCGCTGGATGAATGACTGTTCTAGCATCCAATCGCCAGGCTTAGCAAGTTTCCTGGAGGAAACTTTGAATGTCCCATATTTTAAGTCTATTTTTTTTTTTTTTACATCTGGTGGTTAATTCTCCTCTCCTCAGATGCTTTGATGGACTACACCGCTGGAGAGCTTGCAGTTACTGGTGAAAATGCAACAGCCAACATATTTGCATCTTATCCTGCAAAACATCTGTCGGTGCTAAACGGGTTTGTTGACCAGGTGAAGTTCAAAATTTATATTTCTGATCGTGACCGTCTTAGAAATGTACAGCTTAAAGAAATTTATGATAATGTTTTTTGAATTACACAGGTTTGAAGTGAATATTTATTTCACTTCACCTCAAACTTAACATGGTGTTAAGTTTGTGGGATAATTTATACACACTGGATAAGCTGATAAACTCGAGTTACATTAATCTGCTATTTTAAAGAACAGTGCTCTAGATTTCATCAAAAATATGTTTTACTGGCTTTTAGTTACCAAATGATCCAATTAATCAATAAAAATATTAGAAATAACTAAGACAGCATTCTGGAGAAACAGCAAAACAGCATTTTGGAGAAAATAAATAGTCAATTCAAGTAAAAGTGGCCTTTCCATTTTGTAAAATGTCTGGTAAAATTGAGTACAAATGCTAAAAACTATTTTTATTTTCTATTTTGTTTTGACATATTCACACAGTGAAATACTTTTGATAAATTCTAACTTTAACATTTTTATTATTTTTTGTTTGTCTTTTTAAAAAATACTGATACCACACTTGTTGGTAATTTTAACTCCCGCAGGTGTTTCCAGCTCTTCGGGATAAAAATAATTTACTTCAATATTTAATTTAAAAACTGAGCCTATCCATAATGGGCAGCTTTCAAGTCCTGCAGGAAAGTTAAAATATTTAGAAGCTATTAGAAATACTCTGATATTTTCTGGTAGATGACTTTGGTTGATGATTAGAGAGGAGAAAAAGTCTCCAAAAGTTACAAATGTAGTTAAAGGGAATTTTTCAGTGTAAAGACAATATTACTGCAGTAAAGATACATTTACCTGAAGGGTTTTTACTCATCATAAAAACTGCCAGGTTGGAGGCAGTTTTAATTTGTACAAATGTTTTTGAGATGTTTTGTGCACTTCACATTATATTTAAATTATTTTAAGACCAGATCATTTAAAAGTTAAAACCCTGGAATTGGAACAGACTTGAGAAATTTTTTAGTGCCTCCAATCAGCGTGGGAACAAGTATTTTCTCAAAATACTAAACTGTAACAGTGTAGTTATTTGAATTAAGGTTCCTTAATTTCCTTTGTAATAATTTCCTTTGTACTCATGTTATAAATGTTTGAATTATTTTGCTAATTAATCTTTTACATGTTTTCTGGAGTTGGAGCTTCTGAAATTTGGTGTCATGTGAGGGAAAAAAATCCAGCAAATTGTCATTTATACTCATAAAAGAAAAATTTAAAGTGAAGTTTGAGCTTTAAACAGATTTTATATTTAACAACATACAAATGATGCAGATGGTGTAACAACTATATATATTGGGGAACAATGTTAAAGGGGCAGTATTATGTAAAATATATTTTTTACCTTTACATCATGTTATAAGGTAACTCCCTCATCAAAACATACCTGGAGTTTTGATTTGATTCTTTCATGCATGTTTGAGAAATCCTTTAATCTCCATGGCAACCATTCAGCTGTGCAAAACGCCTGGGCGGACCTAGCGCCGCCTCTCCCACTCAGCTCCTTCAGACTAGCCAGCAGCAATTAGCAAACACCTGGTGGAGCTGAGCATCTGCTCATTAAATGAGCTGCTTCTCAGAGTAACGCTGCTAAAAATGTCGTTAAAGGATTAATAGAGGAGTCATGACTTCCTGAAGGCGGAGTGTCAGAGAGTTTTTAAAGAGACAGAGACCTAATTTCAAGGAGTCAAGCGGGAACTCAAATTTCTTTTAAGTCAAATTTGATTTTATAACATCTTAAAGTAACATGGTCACTTGACTGTGCCATAAAATGACACTTTGTGGCAGGAAAATCCATGATTGTGCCCCTTGTAGCTGTCTCACGCAGCGTGAAACAGGAATAGAGACCCCCTAATAGGCTTAGAGAAACACAGGTCAGAGGTCATTGCAGCAGATGAGAGAACTCAAAAACTTCCTCTCAAGAAGCAAATTCAGCAGCTAAAGCAAACCCAAAGGCAGGGATGGGGGAGCATCCTGCTCCAAAGCCTGCGCCAGCGCCCTGGTCGATCAAAAGACCCAAAACAAATTCATCGTCTTTCTCCTTTCCTGATATTCAGAACAATGTTTTAATAATTATCCGGTGCTTCTTCTGCTTTGGAAGGTTATTGCCACCGGAGCGCTGGTCCTGTGCATCCTGGCCATCACTGACAGGAAGAACATCGGCGCCCCAAAAGGCATGGAGCCGCTCTGCATCGGCCTGACCATCATGGCCATCGGCGTCTCCATGGGTCTGAACTGCGGCTATCCCATAAACCCGGCTCGAGATCTGGGCCCGAGGCTCTTCACCGCTGTGGCCGGCTGGGGCATGGAGGTGTTCAGGTAATTTAGGTCTTTATTAGTGAGAAAAACCTTCAAAACTAATCGAAACTGGTGAAAATCTGGTCGTCGGCCTTCTCTATGGAGAGCTTCCAGCACTGTTTCTGTTCCTGTCCAATCTGAATTAATATTTTAAACACAATACATGTTTAAAAGGAACAGCTTCTGCCACATATAAATATGAAATATTTAAAAGTTTATTTCAAAAATAGAACCACTGTATGTTCCTTAGACTCGAACATCAAAGCTGCACGCAACATCTTATGTCTTCAACTCAAATATTGATAAGCTAAAAATAAAAAATAAATCCAGCTAATGTAATTTTGTTACAGCTGAATTTTAGAGATACTGCATGGGATGAGGTTTTATATACAAGGTGCACAAAGAAGCAATGGTTTCTGTTTTAGATGCTTCTTAACAGAGTCACAGGCATAAAAAACAAGCTTAAAATGGAGAAAATGTCTCAAAACTAACTTAATGCAATGCATTCCAAAGATTTAATCAAATTTAAATAATTATTATTTTAAGGAGCATTTATTTCGAACACGATAGTATAAAATCATGCACAAGAACAAGGAATGCAAAAGGCACATTTATTTGTGCCACAGTAATCTTAACATTTTACTTGTAACATTCTTATTATTAATATTAAAGTAACAATAATTGCTTGAACTAAACATAGACTGATCAGTTCATTACAGCAGACATCTGGTACAAGAAAAATGTCCAAACTGTGACCACAAATTTTTTTTTAAAAATCCAGTAAAGTTTGTTTTTGAAATACTAAAAGATTGCTTTTTAAGGTTCCAGCTTTAAAAACACTGCTGAGTTGTTGTTTTTTTTAGTTTTAGTTTCCCTGAACACGTTCTCAGTCGATGATTTAGGTTTTACTTCAAAACCAAATTGGTGTGATCGACACATTCCTGCGGCCGCCTCGTCAGGCTCAGTGTTTGGTTGGTTGGTAAGTACGTGCTGTTTGTGCCTTTGCCCTCGGTGGCCGTCATCCTTGACCCCGCTCTGGACCAATCTTTTTAACCCCTGCCCCCGAAAGCGTCTGTGCATGTCGCTGCTTAAAGGCATTGAGAGTGACTGCTATGGTTGTCAAACGGAGAACAAAACGCTGCCGGGGTAAAAACGTCTAGAAAGTCCAGACCGGTGCAGTAATAAGGCTGCTCAGCTAATCTCAGGATGTGTGAAAGCAGCTTTTTGTTTTGTTTTTTTTTTATCTAGTTTGAAAATGATACTGAAATCGAAATACAATATGGGAGATGTTGCTCCAGATGTGGATCCTTCAGCTACAAATGGATTTACAGATGTGAAATGTTTGAATTTCATGCATTTGTAGCATCCTACCGAGTTTATTACAGTTAACTAAAACTAACAAAATAAAACTGAAAATGAGAAACATTTTTGTTAACTGAAAAAAAGAAAAACAAAAAACTAACACTGGAACAATATTGTGTTTATAAAACTAGCGTTAAAGTACTGAAATTATAGACATGACATTCTTTGTTTTAATGTTTATGAATCTATTTTAGTAGCCTTTTGTACTGATGTGAAATTTGTTTATGTTTTGCCCCACAAAAGCAGTTTGTGTCTTCATTCCATTACTTCATGCTCCTCCTGGTGGCGCTGTACGATTCTGCAAAGTGGCGGCAGCAAAAGTTTGGAGAAAACATCAGTCAGCTTTTGTTCAACAATAATTTAATAAGTTTTTTAAAAATTGTATCTTCTGTTACGCAATCGATGTGTACATATTCACAATACTTTGACATTTTTGACTTCTGCACCTAAAAATTAACTTTAGAAAAAACCCCCACTTATTTCTACTATTTCTAATAAAAACCAAGCCGAAACTAAACAATATTTAACTAATAAAAACTAGAAACAAAAAGTCTCAATGAAATAAAACTGAACTATAATGAAAATATTAAATCCCTGTCTCCTACCATGACAATTTCTGTATATTTGCTCGGTTGTGACCCAGAGAGAGTCCGTCTCCTGAGCTGATCAGTAGATTTAAATCTGTAATCCAGACGTCTGCCGCCTCCAGCTTCCTGACGGAGAGTCTCGGTCTGTTTAGACAACCTTTTACTTCTGTCCGTCGATCCTTTTACCGCCATTAACGGCCCACACCGCGACACTGACCTGCCGTACTCTAATCTCAGTAAACGAGTTTAAAGGACACGCCAACAAGCAGAGGACTGTTCCGTAATCCACGATAAACTGATGGTCGCACCAGACTGAATAAACAATGTGTGTTTTTTTTAATGCGGATTTTTATTTTGTATAGATTTGGATAAATTACCGTATTTTCCGGACTATAGAGCGCACCTCACTACAAACTGCACTCACAAAGTTAAAAAAAAAACAAAAACTGGGAACTTACATACATAAGCCGCACCGGGCTATAAGCCGCTGGTATCTCCGCCGCTCTCGGTTTTCCTGAATACATTTGCTATTAAGGACGCAGCTCTGCGTCTCCAACGCCGAACCATGGATTCGTTCACGCCGAGCTTACGTGCAGCGGATATCGATCTGATCGATAGCCTTCAACTTAAAAGCTGCACCATATGAACTTCTTCGTGTGGTTTCCATAATGAGGGGGTATGAGTTTGAAGAAATGTCTCCGTCGTGCCTACTGCTAGCTTGTTCTAAATGAAAATCAGCACTTTCTTCTTTGATTTCCAATTTTGACTTCCAATAGACCTTTTTCACGACAACCGGAAGCTGCATCTGATAGGGCTGGGGTACTTCCTGTTTTATTGGCTGTATTTCAAGTACTCTAAGAAAAATGTTTCTCCTCCGGTCC
>CAEGAE010100284.1:0-84433 GCA_903067095.1 Girardinus metallicus
AGATATATATATAGATATATATATATATACATATATATATATCTATATATATATAGATATACATAGATATATATATATATATATAAAAATGCTTGAAAAATGTATGGAGAACATGTGGAAAATATTGTTGGAATCTTGTATTGTGTGTTTTTAACCAGATAAAATATTTAGGAAGAAAATTGATGTTCACCATAAATCATGCGTCTTATACAACTCTTACAGTTTGGAAAAGGGAAAAATTTTGATATTTCCAGTAATTGCATCTATTGATCCATAAATTTTTTCTGTGACCACATTTCATCTGTACGTCCAGCCATCTGTCCATTCATCCATCTGTGTATCAATGAATCAGGGTTTTTTTTTTTTTAAAACAAAAATTCAGAGCTTCGGAAATGTCAGTCTGGAAAAATATTCAATTTTGATATGAAAAAGGTGTTTTAACTTCAGTACCTCTGCTGCCTTTCATTAGAAGATTATTTACATGAATATTATTTTGTCTTTAAAAACATAGTGAAACAGTTAGCAATTAATTGTCTCTTAATTACAAAATCAATTTAGGGCTGACACAATCACATTTATTGTGATTAATCAATTATTGAAATAACTGTCCACTAATTTAGTCATCCAATAATCGTTAATTGGCATTTACTAACTCTAAAATAAACCCATTGAAAAAACACTCTGAACTCTAATTAAACCACAATTGAACAAAAATATATATTTTGCATATTGTGTTTTTGGCAATTGTATGTTCATTTTCTTATTAAGAAAACAAAGAATTTAATTTGTTTATCTGCATTTTTACATGTATTAAGAGGTTAAGTGGCTACATGAAAAATCATCAGAATAATCGATTACAAAATAATTAACTCCAGTCCTAAAATCAATTATTTGGCTTTTTTTTTTCTTTTCTTTTTTTAATAAATGCAACAGAACAGTGTAATTTGATCTCCTTGCATTTCTGTCTGCAGATAAAGAAATACTTTGAGCTGGAGCCGCTGGCAAGAGGAAAGCGATGGATCCTGGAGGGCTGCACTATTGACAACATGGAGTCAATGAAGGAGAGTTTTGGTCAGCTCATCGGCTTGCTGGAGGACAAGGAAACGGAGCCGGCGAGGATATGATGTTAATGCACATCAGCGGCCACGTCTTGCCGGTGCCCACGTCCCCACACCTGAGCAAGCGCAGACACAAAACACACAGGAAAACGCAACAGATGTCGGCCACTCTTTGTGATGAATATTGTATGTTGTCCTCCCTCTGCCGCGGTCTCGGTTTTCACATCGGAATAGTGAACCAGGGCATCAGTCAAGCACTGCAGACTGACAGAAGAGAGCCACCCTTAGAGCTACCCAGGCTCAGAGAAAAGCCCCTGAAGTCTGCCAACAATGGAAACCTTGTTTACTACTGTTTGTGCCATTGTTATGATCAAAGGCGTTTAGGACATTTAGAAAGTCTGTAGTCAGCATTAAACACTAACACACACTCTGGAGCACACCCACACACACACACATATGCACACAGAGACATGAAACTAAGTGGAGCCCAGATTGATATGTTTAGCATCTCCACTAATTGCTTTGCAAGATGTTTGAGAGAGCACGGTTGATGTTCTTTTCCACTGAGAAGTACTGTATGCTGTAAAGTTTGCTTCTCCCTTTGACTCTTCAACAACACATGCTGTGTGATCGGAGTGCATAGCCTAAAGCCCTGCGTTCTGTACGGTAGTTACCTGTAATCCGAGTAGTGTAGTCTGAGTATCTCATGGAGTATTGTGTAGATGCAAACAAGCAATTTGCTGAGTAACCGCACACGAGTACAAACTACTAACCGAGTGACTGAGAGCAACGCTGGGAGGAAGTCTGAGGGCTTTTATAAATAGGCTATTTAGTTTATATTTTATAGCTTATGGTATGTTAATCTCGTAAAGCAGCATTCTGATTTGTTTTTAAAATGTCTGTTTGTCGCAAATCAAAGACCAAAAAAAAAAAAAGAGAAAGGAAAAAAGTTGATTGACTGAGCTGGTTATAGCCACAACGTGGAGCAATGTAATGAATTTTGTGTCTTTATAGTGTTGACCAATGTCAGATTTGTTATTTTATTTGTACTGTGTCTTCTTTCCTTTCCTTTTTCTATTTGACATAACCTCTCAACACTAGCTGGTGACTGGAGTTTCTCATCATGCCCCAATACAAACTATCAATCAGCCGCAGTAACAGCTGCATCTGACAAGTCCCTGTCCGACACCCTAATGCCTTCCAACTGTCTGGAGACCACCCTCCACCCCCAACCCCCCGTCTGCTGTTTATCGCGCATACACCCCCCACCTCGTCCCGAGCAGCTCTAACCCGACTCTGCTCCACATTCCCGTTGCCGCTCGATGAGCTTTTTTATCTCAGATGTCATTTCAAGTGAACGGCGTATCATTTAGGAAGAGTCGCCTTCATTGTGCTACGAGTGTCGTTATGTCCAAGAATAATGATAAAAAAATCAGCAGGTTGTTTAGTCATCATGGGTTTTTTTTTTGTTTGTTTGTTTTTTTTTTAAGAATTTTGATTTCTTTTTTGTACCTGAATGGAGAACTGGGTGAAATTGTTTGCTTCAATGCAAATATGGATTTCTTAACCAAGGATTAAACCAGAGTCAGATTTCCCATGTCGTCTGCTCACCAAAATCACAAATATGTGCATTCAGCTGTGCATCGTGTCCAAGGTTGAAATTAAACTTTTAAAATTAAAAACAAATGTCGCATTTTGAGCTGTTAATGTGGATTAGAAATATGTTGAGTCTACCATTTACATGTACAGGTATTCCAGAAGAAACACTATAAAATTAATGTCACTTACCTTTACAGATATGATCTTTAAGGGTTTAAAGATGACGTCAACCTATTCCTTCATAAACGTCTTTAGAAGTGGTCTGAGTGGAACACCTGATTACCTTAATGGGTGTTTTTCTCTCTGTTCCTCTTATTAATTCACCAAACTGTCTTGTGTAAATCCGATTCCCTAAACAATAGTCAGAAAAGTCCAGATGAATGAGAGGAGTTCAACCCAAAGTTTAAAAAATAAATAAATAAAAACTGCGGTTAAAGCGGAGCAGCTGAAGATAGAGCAGAAAGTTAACCAAGTGAGGCAGAGATTACTGAGTAAAATGCTTCACAATGATTCAGGCTTGTTTGTCACAGTTCCAGGGGCCTCATGTGCAGCCCGTGTGTACCCATAAAAACAGGTTCCTTGCTTTTTGAAACCAAATGGCAAGTCAGATTTATTATTAAAAATATAACAGTGGAAATGTGTGCAGCCCCACGCCAGCTTCAAGTCTGGCCTACCCACATTTCCGGGGTTATTACCCCATGAGTGACACTTAAAAAGAACATTGGGAAGCTATTAATGGCCGGACAGCAATTATTATGCACACCAGAAACACATGATAAATGATTATTACATCCAAGTACATGAATGGATATTAAAGCATGCACATTGTCGTGCAGGAATTACTTTTGTAACACGACGGCTTTAGCTTTATGAAAGTATATTTTAGACAATATGGTGTGAAGAGCAGGGCTGCCAATTTACGGAAAATGTCTGGAAAACTTTACAGGGGAAGTTAGCTCGGGAATTAAAAGTAACTTTAGGGTATTTTAGAAAAGCTATGATATCTAAACATAACACCAATGTCATTTTTGCATAAATAAACTATGCCATACATAAAATTTAATTCAATTTATGAATACTTCATTTATTCCAAAGGGATTCATCCAAATATCTTCTAAAAAGTTGTGGATATTGGTGCTGCGGGAAGGATATCCAGAGGCAGTCAGGCGTGCAGTGAATCTGGAGATGCCTCTGACTGAAGACTGTTTTTTACAACAGTCTCATGAGTGTCATGACATAGCAAGAGCTCAATTTGTGGGCAACAGAGATAATATTGGATGGTAACATGTCCTGGACGATACCATCAGTTGTTAGCAAGCACTGCTAATCCACCTCATTTGCTTTTGCCACTTCTCGTTAGCCCTCTGTCTGTCTATATTGTTGATCCGGGCAGAGACATGTAGTCGCGAACATGATTTTGGTTCTGCATCCACAAAGCCTCTTTTTTATCAACTCCTCTGAGAGATTTGGAGCTGTAGTCAAGGTATTAGTCAAACTTTTTAGATGCTAATTAGCTGCTACCAGTTGTAAAACAAAAAAACAACAACATCTTGTTTCCACGATTACACATCACCACAACCATCCGAAAGTTAAAAAGCAGGAGCAAAAATTACATCGTCCAAATCCGGAGGAAATAGTTGTCCAAGCGTCTAATGCCACAACCAAAAACACATGAAGAATGTCTGCGAAAAGAATGAATCAGAATTAACGCAACAGGGCCAAAATGCTGCAACTATGAGACGAGTGCCGCAAAAGTAGAAAATCATGTTGTTCAAATATATTTAACAAGTAGTATCCAATCTTCCCTCACTTTATATAATCCATGGGCTCAAATATGTGACCTGAATTGTCAAAGTTTCTTGAAATCGTCTATGTATGTGGTGATGAATTACAGCTCATGCAGATGACGCTTCAGTAGCTTTCACCTCATCTAAATGCCATGTTTTCTTCTCATCTTGAAAAATCGACAGAGGGAAAGAGAAGGTTATGCATTTATTATTACAAATTTCTAGACAAAAGGATCAACCTAAAAAAATAAAGTCTTAATCACAAAAAGTAAGGGTTCATTGTAGAAATTAGTCTTTTTTTTTTTTTTTTTTTTATTTCTTCCTCTGTTTAATAAATGTGCTCACATTTTTTTGGTGAGCGATTATGCCACTGCAGGAAAAGGAGAATTTATTTGAATGTTTTTATACATCTGGATATGTTTACAAAAGAATATTTTCTTTTCCTGGATCAGCACAGAGTATATCCTGGGTTTCCTATTTACGTGAATTCCTGCAGATATTCCCCCCCCGATTTGTGGACCAAGGTGTCCTGTGGAAACCTGAGACGCTGAACGACAATCAGAAAAAGACAGATGAACCAGGGGAGTTCGAGCCAAAGTTCGAAGGTAAAAGCGATCAAAGTGGAGCAGCTGAAGAGAGTTTTGAGTGTAAAGTTAACCGAGTAGGACAGGAGTTCCTGATAAATATACTCGACTCTGTGCTGCGTCTTTGTCCCCCCGCCTCAACTCCCCCTTTCTTCTCCTTTTGCCCTTCTTCCCTCTCTTTCAAATTAACCGTGTGGCTTTAATACAATGTGTGTCAAGCAGGTTGCCCTGGCGACTCTTTGATCCTGTTTTCCAGTCTCTGCCTGTGGGGCAGACGTGCCTCTCTTCAGTCTGCTGCACATCGGCTCTGGAAGCTGTTGCAGCCCTGAGACAGACCATGGGCTGCTGCGTTCATCTCACCCCCACCCATCTCTTTTTCTTCACTTTCTCTTTTTTTTTCTTTTTTTTTTTTTTTTTTGGCTTTTGCACACACAGGTTCTCTCCGTCCTTCTGTCTCGCTGCCCTCCCTCAACGTGGGCATCCAGGACGCCCGAGGGAAGGGCAGCAGCCTGGATCTCGGTGAAGCCGCCCTCCCACAACAAGGGAAGAGAAGACGTCTGTGTGTACAACATATTTGTTTATTTGCCTGAAGAACATGCAGCCAGTCCTCTCCTCCCACTCACAGCTCTTACCTGGTCTACATGTTCTAATTGCTGGTGTCTGGATGTGGTGTTCAGCGCTGCCGTCTGGTTGCACACACCCTCAGGAAAACGTTCTGCTGTGTGATGAAGCAGTTTAGATTTTTTTTTACCAAGTCTAAATACCTGAGACGCGCTGTTTATCGCGCTGGATACAGTATCTAAAGAAACATTCGAGTCTCTACGTGCTCATTTTTACAAATGACGAACATGAGTGGTAATTAACAGCTACCTGTAGGGCAGAAGGATACAGAGAACTAATTGTTGGCACCAGTATAAGGGAAGTAAGTGCTCCGAAGGGCCAATAAGAGAACGAGTGAGTCAGAAAACCGCAAAGAAGCAAACAGAACTTGCGTAGCTGAGATCAAACCTCCAAACTGTGTTGTTCTGTCGCCTTCATCGAGGTTTATCATCCGTCTCTCTGGTTTCAAGCTTCACACGTCACTATCTCTGCTTTTTTCCCCTACTGTTTGTACACAGTGTGTACAGGTCACACACTTAACAACAACAGGAAGTCAAGTGTGGATCGGATTTTATTTGGGCTGCACTCCGTCTAGGGAATCCATGGCTTTTTGTAGCAGCAGATGATAAGGTGATAGTTTAGTAGGTTTAGGGTAAAATGTTTCCTGTAACAACATTCTGACTTTTTAACTCAACAAAAGGAGTGCTTAGGTTAAGCTAAAAATGAATTCGTGTGATTGTAGTTGTAATCAAAAATATTTTTTGCTACTTGTATTAAAACTTTTTTTGAGAAATTTAGTGTTGTATTACGCATATACGAATATATACCCAGAGTTTTGTGACCTGTTTTGACCCATGTTGCATGAATCCTGATAAATTGCGAAGCCCTTTTGGCTGGCAGAGGTTTCCAGATTTTGTCTTAAAACGCTGTGGTGTTCTTAGGAAGCTGTTTTTCCACATATTCATTCTGTGTTTTACACCTAATCCAAATGATCTGTTTATTTATTTTGAGCTTAATCTTTGATTATGTTCACGTTGCAGGTAAAAGTGGCCAAAATCTGACTTTTTTTTGCCCAGATGGCACCAATATCTATATTTTTGTTGTTTTCTTTTAATGACCCAAGCCATTTTTATGCAGCATGTGGTCCAAAAACTGATGCATATCTGATGTTTTCTTAATGCTCGGATAGTCACATTGCATTTCTTCCAGATTTTATGTCACTGAAGTCAGACAGATGTCCCAATTCTGCACTGCCAAATGCTCAAAGTTGGAAGTTCAAATGTAAACCATAGGCAAACATCCCAAACACAATTGATTCAAATTATCTACAATTTAGATTGCAATTTTGTAGCAGTTTTTATGTTTTCAATTGCCATTATCCGTTCTCCTCTTGCACATTTACAGCTAGCTCAAAATGCTACAGCAAGATTTTAAATGGCACAAGTAAACAAGAAGAAGACATGAATCCAGTTTTTGTTTTACAAATAAAATACGGTTTGGTATGCTTTCGGTTTGTGGAGTTTAACAAACTCCACATGACTGTAATGGAAAAGGATGTTTCTGCTGTTTCCTAACAGTGTAAATCCTGGTTTAAACTCTGAAATTTATTTCCTGATTGTACATGGGTGCAAGGTAAGATGAGAAGCTATTTTCCTGGAGCCTTTAGAATAAACGTTACTTGGACGGCATGTTCTCTTGTCCTGCCCAAGTGAGGATGAAAGAAACGGGTCTCTTTGTCACGGCACAGTTATACAGCAGGAAAACAGGAAGACACGGCTCATTAGCGAAAGGTTCCCAGTTTTGTATTAACAAGTAAAGAATTTATAAGAACAGTTAAATTACAATCATTTTATATAAATTATTGTAGTTAGGAAAAAAAAGTGCCACCAACAATTTCCTAAAAATACAATTTCTTTGCATGGGAATAAAGTGACTTAATTGTAAAGCTGGGTCAAGTTATTTTTTTTTAAGTGTAAGATTAAGTGGCTGTAGTAAAAGAATAATGGTGACTCGGTGAGCAAAAAAAAAAAAAAAGCAAATGGACAATCCTGGTTTTTTAAAATGAAAGCATTTCTCAGTGAAGAGTAATAGACAAAAACATCTTGTAAAACAAAAAAGGTCTAATTTGGAACTAAGTGACAGAATTTAGAAAGCAATTATCTGGGATGTTTGATGTCTTAAGATTAGAAGAAGAACCGATGTGTATCACAAACACAATAATGACCTAAGCTGAAATGCAAACGAGCGACCCAACGGGGAACCCACCTCTGTTTACACGACAAACAAAAAGCAGCCATGTTTTCTTAAACTCTGCAAAGAAGGCCCCTCTTCTGTCTTCTCCCATCCACTGTGTCTACTTGTGTGTGTGGTGGCATTTTTCTGCCGATAAGAGCCCGTCAGGAGGTGCAGCAGATGCTACCCTGACATCCATCTGGGCCTTGCACCCCTGCGCTGCCTCCCACGGCCAATGCTCCACAAAGGGCGGTGGGACGCTCACCGTTTAGCGAGGGTCTGCTCCCAATAGACAAAAAAAAAAACAAGAAACCACTCTGCCCCTGATGCTGAACAGAAAGGAGCTCTGGTGCAGTTTTCACTCCCACTAGACACCCGACTACAATCAGACGAGACCTCTGGGTTCTTTTAAGGTGTTTCCTCTTGGTTTCAACACTTTCCTGACTTTAGTTCTTAACAAAAACGTTTTTTTTTTTTTAAATCAGCCATCTCCAGCGATTCATATTCCTGTGTTTAGTTTTTGCACTGGTCTAGTTTTACTTATTAAATAACATGCACATGTGAACCTAGTCAATGGTATTGAAGCTTAAAACCAGTATCACATTCAGATAAGACTGCTACTGCAAAGTGTTTATAGTTTTGACTTTCTAAATCAAGAGTAAGGACAAACTGCTTTTCAAACTTTGCTGCAAAATCTCTACTTGGCAGGAAAATTTTCTCTTGACCTAATGCACTAAAAATGCATACTGGCGTATAAAGTCTTTTACGCAGGTTTATTAACATTCAGTATGAATTCAAAGGAAAGTGTTAAAGATAAATGTGTTTTTAACATTTTCATGCTGAAAATGTTAAAAGTCAATTCTCCTAATATACATATTTACGGACAATATTGCAATTTGCAATTACTATTGTTCCTCTTGAGGAGAAGTCGACCATCTCTTAAAGAAACTTAAAAGTGTTGTTGCTGTCATGTGTTGTGCCAGATGAGATGAGTTACCAGCTCACTGCAGGCGGGATTTTCTGTCTGTCTTGAATCTGTTTTCGTGTTTTCAGACATGCAACAGGAGATAATCCTGTAGGTTTGTGGTTGAAGCTGTAAAACTAATGAACGACTTAGCCCTTATAGCGTCTTTAACAACCTCCAGCCCTGCTAAGCAGTGAGTGTGCGATACGCCGTCACTATTATTACCTCTAATTTGTGTTTGTTTACGGGTTTTTTTTCCGCCTTGATGTTATTTTTTGAGTCACTGGATTAGCTTTTTTTTATTCTTTTGAACTTGACTTTAACCTTTCAATAAAGCATTTTAAACACAACAAAACTCTTCAGCCTTAATTAAATTATTATTTAAATTCTAAGGTGATGCAAAACTAAAACAGCTGCCGTGAGAAGATACGTTTCTAATCTTGGAAGATTATACAAAAAAAGAACATTTCAAAAACAAAAATCTGATGTTTATGGTGAACGTTTCTTTTTTTTTTTTTTTTTCAAAACTTCAAAATGATGCACACAGGCTCAAATTTGTGTATACATTCAATTCCACTAATATTTAGACAAATCTTCCTTAGAAAGTTTCAATGAACTCGGTTTTCTTAGCAACAAACTTCTGGCATAACTCTGAACGCATCTCCTGATCAGAAATACTATAAAATGTTGCCAGTTGCAGTAACTGGTAAATTTCTGACAGGGAAAGTTTAAACTATTCCAGAAGCTTATTTATATCCTCCCTTATGCTATTTTTAACTAGTTTTGATGAGTGTTTGAAATATTTTCTCTGTTGGAAAACACAACCAACAGGTGAAGAATTGGGCTTCATTCTTTCTTATTTATTTCATTTTATGTCAGCTTTATATCAACTCTTCCAATCAATCTGTGTCTTTGACCGTAAAGCTTCCCTCAAGGAGACATCCAGTTCTCGTCTGTCGAGCTTAAAGATGCTGATTTTGGTGCAGATGCTTTTTTATCCCTCCCCACCCTGTCTGCTTAGGTTGATTGACAATGGTTTTTCCAGCATATTTCATTTAACAACATGCTTAAACCTTGCTGGTTCTGGGATTGCTCTTGATCATCCCAGTCCTAACATTTTATCTGAGGTTGAGCCGGTGAAATCTCTGACACAATTGTTCCACTGGGACAATGATCTCAAACACTCATCCGAACTGAATGTGGGATGGATAAATGAGGCGATGCGTCTGGAACAAATCTTTCCAAAGCCTCACCCTGTTGAAAATTAGTGGACTTAATGGTGGCTAAAAGTGAGGTCTACACCAAATATCCAACCAATTTAAATGAGTACAAACAGTTCTACTTGAAAGAGTAGTCGAACATCCTGCTCATGTTGCTAAAGAATCAAATACTTGTGTGGAGTGCGGTGTATGTAAACTGTATCTCTGAGCTTCTTTGTATATTGACAGTGTAGATTAAGGAAAATCTGCAACAAATTTAACATTTTTACAATTTATTTATTTAAAACAGGAACAATATTGCAGAGCTACCAGGTTGTAGCTCTGGTGCTAAATTCCACCTGCAGTCCCCGACCCAGCTTGTAATTTTTTTTATTTTATGCACACAAACAGTCGGAATGCTATTCCATAAATTCAAACTTGCAATAGTTTTTAGAAATCAGGACATTTGTTTTATCATTCTAGGTTCAAATTAACTATTAAAATGAAAAATGTAATATTTCATTCACACCCAGAACTGTTCGTCTGTTTTGGAGGAAATTATCCAAATGAAATGTGTGAAATTTTCAACCCTGATTGTAATTCAGGTTTCAATTTAATTTTGTTTCCCTATGTTTGGTGAATAATTCATATGAATTAATATTTTCCAGTGGCTAAAACAAAAAGGAATCCTTTTAGATTAACCATATAAATTATTTCCATTAATGCTGCCTTTGTAGTGGCTTTAAAAAACACGTTTTAAGAACTAAATCTATATTTAAGTGGTTCAGCTTACAAAGGATTATAAAGAGATCAGTTAATAATATGCAAGACTCTGCTTTGACAAAACAATGGCTTGTTTAGCTAATTAAAGTGATTAAATTAATTTCAATTTCAATTTATTTGAACTATATTTATGTAAGACCAGAAGAAAACAACCCGCCTGTCCGAGGCCACCTCAGCGCATCTTGTTTTTCCTGCGTGTTTGAATGCCTCGTCTGTTTTGGTGACTTCCGGCGGTCTCGTCACTCAGATTGTTTGTCCTGGAGACGGGATATCTGCTTTTCTCTTCCCCTGCGGCTCGGCCCAAGTGCTGACGGAGACCCACATCCCAGGTGGCCCACACATCAAAACAAGAGGGGAGCACGGCTCTTGGTTTTCATGACAAACATCACTCACTTTCTTTGTTGTGTGAGGGATGTGAGTGTGGGGGGGGGAGCGGTTTATCTCCAGAGGATCTCCCGCCGCCCCCTGTCGCTATCGCCTTCCACCAGCACACCGCCCCATCCATCCCACAGGAGCTGCTAAAAGCAAATGTCAGTCAAGGAGAAGGTGTTGCATTCCTTACAAAGGTCAATTAGTGGTGGCCACTGAGGGATCCGTTGCATACGGGAAGTGTTTGGGATTTTAAGGAGCAGCTTTAATGCTTTAACTGTCACATTACTTCAGCTCATCTCGAATCCCTCAGCATGACTCCTCCGTTTGAGCCCATGTTTACTGCTCTTCTCTTTATCAATACACAAAACACCACAGATTGGCAGCTGACTGTGAGTGATTTAAGACAAATCTGTATTTTCAAATTGCTTCATATGAATGTCGTTCCCAGCAGCCACTTGTCCTGCAGCAGCTCCTGGATCCATCAGGTGATCCCTGCTCTGCCTCCTGGCCTGTAAGGAGAATTTAATCTGATTCAAGCGATGTAGACTCCGCTTTCCCTGCTCCGCTGACAGCCATCAGACTCTCAGCTCGTTACAAGTGACTCTGTTGTCATAACTCCTTGAACACGCACAGATGTGACGCCTCGCCGCTGCGTCTTGCTCTGTCGATCTGTGCAGGGGATGGGATGAGCGCGTGAGGAGAGATACAAACTATTTGAAGTTACAATTATCAACGTATTAGAACAAGTTTCACTACATTATGTTTCGAGCCATAATTTGTACAAAGCTCTTGTTTGCTCAGAAAACTCTGATTTTCCCAGTTCGAACTCAGGAAGCGTACATGGTGGTTTTCTGACTGGGAACTCGTAAAATACAACTTCAGAGTGCAAAGAGATGGTAACAATAAAGTGAAACTCTCCACATCAGCAGACACGCTATGTCTGTACGTTTGTATTGAATGGACTAAATAATTCCGTATATAAGGATTTTTCCTGCAAAGTGCCTTCAGATTATATTTATTTGCAAAGTAGCTCCATTCAAATAAACAGAACTTGATTTAATTGAATTGATAAATTGAGACAAAGTAGTTAGATAATGCATGGAATCAGAAAGCTGTGTTGTTCATAGACGATCTGACCCCTGATTTATTAGTTGGTAGAACTTCCTCTTATTGCAGTTAAAGTTGCAACAGTTGTGGCTTTTAGGGTGTGTTGCGCCATTCAAACACCTAATTTGAACCATCTCATTGTGGCTAACCCATCTCGTGTTTTTCTGCTAAAACACTAAACAGGTTTTCTTCAGGATTGTCCTGTATTCAGCTCTGACCAGCCTCATTCCCACAGCATGATTCTGCCACCACTATGTTTCATGATTTATGTTGGGCATGGTGTGACCAAAACAACTTCTGATCCCCTACATGAATATAGGACTTGTGACTATGATTCCTGGGCCAGGCAGTCACAGTCATATAGTTGCCTATAAAGAAATAATAAATAGTTCTTATCGTCACTTCACAATATTTCCACAAAATATAATAAAACTTTGAGTCTGTATCGCCCACTCCTACTGCTCTGTCTTTGGTTTTTAGCCTTTAACTTCATCCCTGACTTGTTTGCTGTGTTTCTTGGTCTTCATGATGCTGTTTTTCGCTTATTGCTGCTCTTCCATGTCTGGACTCTATTGTCTAATTAGGAGACTATAATTAGGCAAGTGGTTTTAGTGGATTTTATGTAGTTGTTGTTGCAGAAACTTGTGGACATGGAAGTTTATAAAGGTCAACTTTCATTTCAGATCCTGCTACACTGGATTTAAATAAAAATAATGGTAAGATGACGACTGCCTATAAATCTTTTAACAGAACCTCACTTTTAATAATTCAGAACTATGCTTGTAAGTGCCATTTTTTGAACAATTGCAAGGTAATTGTATTTGCATAACACATTTTAGTAGCAGGATAATTCAAGTGCTTTCCAAGATTAAAAAAACAATAAAAAAGCAGAACATTGAATTGCAGTGGCAAAACATAGGAATGTGATAAGCTTCAAAAACAGTTTGCACAGTTTCTGATGTTCCAGTATTAATCAAAGTCAGCTCCAAACAAACGGGTTTGTAGTTTGTGTTTCAGCATTCTTACACTTTTCTGGAGGCTTGTTCCAAATTAGAGGAGAAAAACTAAATGCTGCTTCTCCATGTTTGATTTATTCAGAGCAGAGCTGATTGGTATGGAAGGTTGATGCAAAGACAACAGGTCTGATCCTTCGAAAAACAAACGAGCTGTAGCAATGGAGGCCATTTATCAGCTGATAATTTGTAGTAAACATTTAACGGTTTCCATCGGTGTGACCAACCTTTATATGTTAGGCCTGTTTGCCGTGCAGCATGGCAGCCGGCCAAGCTCTGTAGGTGGATTAGCTCATTGAATCTAAACAGTTTATGAGGAAAGCGGCTCCAGTGACGACACTATGTGGGCAGCTTGCAGCTCTCAAAAACACAAACCTTCCATGTGAAAACAAAAAAAGGGGAAGAAAAAGTGAGTCTCTGGCGTGTGTGGACGCTGCAGTAAACAAGGTCGATTCGCAGAGAGGGAACACCTGTGTTTTACCAAACTTTTTGGCAGGCCAGGAGTCCCCGATAACCGCCGGGGCCCGGGGCCATATTTGGTGGGATTGAATATTTAACGTTGCGCCCACAGCAGTGACAGAACGCTCCCTGACTCACACAGGAAACTGCAGAGTCAGTCACAAATAAGATCAGAGTAAACAATGGGAATAGGAGAAGGTGCCAAGATGATTCAGCTCCGCTCGGCGGCGAGCTGTAGATGCAAACACGGGTCAGGCAGCTCGAATGAGATTAGAGCCGCAGCCTGAAATAGTGTTTAAGGTGTTGGGGATTAGGGTTAAATGTCAAAAGGTTGAGTTTAGTTTGGCTTAAAGAGCTAGAAGTAGCTTGTTTAGCATTTGGTCATGATGCATCTTTACATCTACTGGTTTTTAAGTTGTTGTTTTTTTTTTCAGAAACAAGAGGGAATAAAGCTTTTTAACTTATCTCATTAAAAGTGTTCATCTGAAACACATTCAATATGAAGAAAATGCGCTAATGTTTATTTAGCATGTAACTTATACATCAGTGCCCATTAGCTAGGCGCTGATGTTTTTTCTGCTTTGCTGGTTGCTCTGCTAGCTCTGAGGTGCCAGCAGTCGGGTCCAGTATTTGGTGTCATGTGGCAGCGTTTCCCATCTGTTTACTCCAGTGCTGAGGACATAGCCTAAACATCCCCTAATAAGATTAACCATCAGCAGAAGGAAGAAATATGTCTGCTCTTTGAACCCTTTCACCAACAATTGTGTGGTCACAGGAATCCCACCAAGCACGGGGTGCTGGTTTTGGTCATTTAAATATATTCAACCACATCATATGTTTGATTTTATCCTTAGATTACTTTTAATGAGTTGTTAAACTGAATCAAGGTTTAGATTCAAGATGTTAATGGATATAAATTTAGGAGAGAAGCCTTAATGAGTTGCAATGTTGTGGTTTTAGCACACCAACCACAAGCTACAAATGTAATGCCCTTTCCAAGTTAGTGCATAATTGCTGAAATGATTCATGATTTAAAAATTTTCAGTCTGATACCCATAATTAAAATTCATTGTAAACACCAGGCTGCTCTCTAAGGTGCTGCTCAGCAGTGGCACAGCTAAGTGACCACAACATAATTTAAAGCCATAAAACAAAAAACAATAAGTCATGCAATGTTAGTCACCCACTTATTTAAAAGTCCCCTACTAAAAGTGAGTTTTCAACTGGGATATAAAAGCCTCCACTGAAGTAGCTTGCCTAATTTGCAGAAGTAATTTCTGTAGATCCGGGCCACATCTGAGAAACAACGATCTTCCCTGAGATTCAGCCGGGTTTTCAGAACCGAGAGCCGCAGACGAAACGGAAAGCAGATCTGATGAATGTACAGGCGTCGGACCGTTAATAGACATGGAGGCAATTAAGAAAAACTTAAATGAACCCAGAGTCACTGGTTAAAACTTAATTTTATAATAAGGCTCTAAGTATTTGAATTTATCTTAAATTATTAGTATTTTATTCAATTTCAATTTTTGTTTTTTAATTGATTTAGCATACATTTTGTGTTTCTTGTATCATTTATGATGCTGTTTTAGTTGACTTATTCGAATGCAGAACCCTTTGTAACACATATGCAAATAAAATTATTAACATTATTTAACTGAATGTGGAAACTAGTGCAAGAATTACAATTAATTATTACGAAATAATTCACATTATTCAGTTTCTTGTATGTTGATAAATGGCTAGATAAGCCTGTAAAATGAAATGTAAAATTACTTTTTATAAATGTGCAGCAAAACAGAAGATGTACAAAAAATGAATGAAATGTTCACAAAGGTCCTTTAACCTGCACAGAAAAAAAAACCAAGAGCATCATCTGCTAAACGTTAACAAAGTGACATTCCCGCATTCTTCACAGTTTGTCTTTCGTGTTGTTGTCTAGAAGACACACCCCCAACCCCCAAAAACCTCAGCACCCCCTCCCCCATTCTGAATCAGTCCGGTTCACATACACAAGATTAAGTAGCAAAAGTGACATCCAAGACCAATCGGGCCACCCAAGAGAGCCGCAGCCAGCGGAAAGGCTGTCAGAGCCCCCTTTGGCGGCATTAATCTTCGAGCCTCTCCTGCCCTGCCAACTCACATCTCCTTCAAATGGGACAGAGGTAGAAAAGTGAACTTTTCCCTCCCCAAAGGTTTTTCTCCTCTCCATCAATTAACTCTTTGGGGGACAATTCATCGCCACCCGCCACCTTCAAACGCTGGGCTAAATGAATTGCTTTTCCAGACATTTTTACAAACTTTTCTCTAATTTAGCAGCAAAGACATTAAAATAACCATTAGTTTAATACTTAAAGCACCTAAATGCTTCCTCGATGACACATAAAGCAAGCATTGAGGTTTAAAAAATTGAACTTAACGTAATTTATGCGCAAGAAAGCTTCTTGTCTTCAGAGGCCTACAGAGGCATCTGAGTGGCCTGTTCCGACCATTAACGTCAAACTGTGGACTTCAGCATCAGAGAGCCATTAACACAGACTCAGAGGACTTACTTGTAGCATCTTTGATCTCCTCCAGGAGGAGGCTCCTGTTCTGCGTTGGTTTGTGTGTCCAACCTGATAGTTGTGTGAATGGGAAAGCAGAGATGAATACAGAACCCGGTAAATGGCGGAACATGAATGTGTCATGGTGCGGATGCCTTCAGTCCCAGGAGAGGGGCTTCCTAACCCCAACCTTTCTCCTGCTTGAGACCTGAGAGGCAGAGGTGGGTGAGGGCGTTGTACCAGCTAGTGGTGTTCTTTGAAGAGAACAACACTAATATCAGCAGTGTGTATCAAATTGTTTCTGCCTGTTTTTTAGTGAAGCGGTTTTTGTAAATGCTCTCTCAGAATACAAATTGTTCAGAGATCAAGTTTAATAATGTTTGATCTAATACATTTTTTACGTCTTGAAATGATTTATAAAACCTAAAACTGAACATTTAAGAACAAAAGCACAACCTACTTTTATGATAAAAACAAAGATGGAGTTTTTTAAATTAAATCCCACATATATGCAAAAAGATCTGCTCGATCTTCTCTCCATGGTGGTTCTTTTAGCCTTTTTATCCCTTTCTTTAGTATTTTAGGTAGCTATTTCCTACTTTACAACAACCACACATTTACTCTATTGAAATGAAATCTGCTGGAACATTTCAGTAAATTGGAATATGATGAGGCTCGTTTGAGAAATTAAAGAAACTTTTGATAATATTCTTTAAGCAGGATAATAAACCTACTTTTCCATTAAGTCCAGAAGACCTGAGTGGTTTGGAAGGTTGTTGCAGTAACAGCAGATCTTTAACGTATTTTGGTTCTAAACTGTTGAGTGATTTATAAACTAACAGAAGTATTTTAAAGTCTATTCTCTGAGCTATAGTGTGTGATGTGCTCTATTTTCCTGGTTTTAGCGAGAACGCATGCAGCAGCGTTCTGGATCAGCTGCAGCTGTCTGATGAATTTTTTCTAATGTAATATTCCGATATTACATATTCTATTGACGTTAGCTGTGAGCAAAAACATCAAGAGAAATAAAAGTTTAAATAAACTTTTCAATAATACTGAAATTTTCGGAAATGCATTTTCTTCTTTCCCATGAGGATGGACTGAAGAGCACAGACTGTTGCATCGTGTTTAGAGTGACTCTCAAAAGTCACTCTAAAAGATCAGGGTTTTGAGATAAAAAAATTGCTTTGTTATGTAAAGTGGTATTTTCCCCACAGAGTTTAACTGAAATAACACAAATCTGCAACAGGGTGTTCAAGCATTTACTGAATTTCGTACATTTGCATCTTTTAGCTGAATCCACAGTTTGCAGAGAATTTACAGTCAAAATTATCTTATTATTCAAAGGTATCAGTCAGGGCTATAAATTTCAACAGCATTATTTATGGCAGAGTAATTGCAGTCATCAATAGTTGGATAAAATATGAGGCAATAGTAATGCTACAGAAACCACAAGTTTCTCCAGAGTAATATTAAATAAAAATTGGACAGGGAAGCCGCCAACAGCAACACTGAAGGATCTGCAAGATTTCCCTGTTGTTTTCCAACTGCGACAATAATCCTCTGCAATTGTCATATTCCTGGTCTAAGCTCTAGGGTTGTGACACGCAAGACTGTTCTTCCAAAGTCAACATCCAAAACATCCCAAAACTTGAAATAAATTACAATTATTATTATTTTTTATGATGGGTGTATCAGGAAAAGTTTTAATTAATAGCCAATTTCGAACCTAAATCTTCAGGGGTCTGCTTTAAGGCTGAAGATGAGGAGGGATTTTATTTTCATCAGTACAGTGAGCCCAAGCTTAGTCACATAAGAGGAACTTCATGAGAAGAAAATTGAAATATAAATAGCCAAACCAGAGTTGAGATCTAACTCTGGTTTAGATCTCAACTAAACCAGACGGTCACCTGTCCGAAGAAGGCTTTGGACCGGCGACCGTCTTACAGTCAGACAGAATCTGGAGAACTCTTAAGAGGGAGAGGAGTCAGATTTTGGCAAATGAAGATTTAGGACGGTGACAAAATCCAACTCTCTGTCCTGGCAAGTGGCAGTAGTACAATGACAGTAGTTACTGACAGACAGACAGGCCTTCACTTTTCAACAAAAATATCATCATTAACATTTTGATCCTATAATCAGTTTTAAAATAATGACATAGACACTGAGATTTTTTTTTAAAAAAAGCTCTTAGAAGAATAAAATGACTTCAGCTCCTTTAACTAAATTTTATTCTGAAGTTGATTTCATGCTGTGTGCTTCAAAATTAGATTACATTTTTGACAAAATCAGTGCGGAGACTCCAAACAGTCATAGTCATTTTTAGTAACCCGACTCTGTAGTTGACTATTTGCACTATTTGCACACATTTGGTTAACTTTATTTGTCAGTTTGTTATACTTTGGTTAAAATGAATTTCTTTTTGCTTTGAGGTACCAGTTATCTTGGAGATGCTGCTGGAGAGCAACGCAGAAAAGAATAGCAGCAGATTTTGTTCTCCTTATATAACCTCTTCAGCGGGTCATACCAGTAATTGGTAGGAACAGGGGAAACGTGCTGATTAGTTAGATTTTCTTCTGTTCCGGGCAGTTAGTTCTGTTCCAATAGTTTTTGTTTTATTTAAGATTTATATGCGATTACTATTTTGACCAGTATTTGTTTCTCAGTTAAGTCTTTGTATGTTAGTTTGTAGGTCATTTACTCCTGTGTGTCAGCAGTGTCCTGATCAGCCACTATTTAAGTTTCCCTCGTGCTTGTCAGGTTGGTGATATTACATCTAAACATTGGCTGTTACCTGCCATAAAACCCAAAAAGAAAAAGAAGTAAGAAGTTTGTCAGGTTAGTTTGTTATTTCTGTTATTACCTGAGATGAAGTCTGTTTTGTTGACTTCCGCTTGGAGACCAATTTATCATTTTTTGAAACTTTTACTTATCTATTTCTGACATTTTTTGAAAATAAAATAAGAATACTTTTTGAAAACATCCAGTGTTTGTCTGGCTGGTTAGTGGATGAGGTTAAACCCCAAGATTTAATGGCAGAATTATGGAAACTCTTCCGTATTTATATTTTTTCTAATATATGCATTTGTTTAATGATCTGAACCATGTAAGTGTGACAAATAAGCATTAAAAGAAGAAATCAGTACAGAGTAAATACTTTTTCATAGCACTGTTCATTACCAACAGTTTGTTATGGTTTCTTTATTTTTATTTTTTTTAATTTGTTTAGCATATTTCAGCAGCAGGGCATTTCAAAGTGCTTTACCTCATGACAAACACAAAAACACAGAGTCATGCAACATAGAATCAACAATCAAAACATTACATTAAGTCAAGTGTCATCATTAAATTCGTAATTGATCATGTTTCAAATACAACTCTAAACAGGTGGGTTTTTAGCCGAGATTTAAAGGCACTAAGTGTTTCGGCGTATTTGAACTTGTATAAACTACCAAGGAGGATAAGATAAAAATTACTTGCAAGATAATGCATCTCTCAAGTCTTTACTGGATCTAGCACAGACTCGGTGTCTATATCAGCTTTCTTATCAAGTTACTTTTTCTTCTATTGTCTTTTTTTCTTTTTGCATTTTCTACAGAAACGAACCGATCGACTTTCATGGTGAGTTTTGCTTTGCTTTCTTTGGTCTGGTTTCTCCGATTTGAGGAGCATTGAGGGAGTTGAGAGTTGACCTCTCAACTTGTGGGATTAAGTTTTACTTTTCTTCTCAGAGTGTGTTCTCGCTGCACAGATTGCTTTTACACCTGTCTGAAAGTCCCATCATGATCCACGCTCAGCCAGCTCCAGCTGCATTCTGGCTTATAAATCATACAGATCACATGTAAAAGACAACACGTAAATGAGGTGTGAGATTTCTCCTGTCATGTCAGAGGTTTTAATACTTCTGTTTCTGCTGTCCCCATCATGACATGCACTTATTCATGTCTTCTTTCTGAAGAATCCTGGCAGGTAGATTATTCTTTGATCTCACCCTGTAATCCCAAAAAGACAGCAGGATGTTCTGATCGGGACTCCTTGTTCTTCTTTTTGTAGAGGATCTTTTTTTTTAATGCCTCTGGCTGTATGTTTTGGCTTTTCTTCATGCTGCAGAGTGAGTATTTTACCCTCCCCTATACTGTGACTTGATAAATATTTTAGATGTCTACAACAGCACTGTATATGATGACAATGCAATGCTTCAGGAAAATCCATCAAGGAGGTTCTTTTGCAAAGAAATAAGCAGACAGGAATGTGTTTTATGGGCCAGATTAAACAAATTAAAAACCAGTGGAGTTAGAAACATCATCACTGTGATGAGAAACTAAAATAAACTCTAAGTGTAGATTAGTTTTTTCACATAAACCCCTTGCACCCTGAGAGGTCTGCTGAAAGAAGCACTTCATCTTATGTTGTAAGCAGCGTATTGTTCTGTCTTCAAGGTGACAAATTTCTTCCGAAAATAGGAGAAAAAACAAAAGCTTTTAAAATAAAACTAGAGTATTTTCGAAAGATTTGATGTTGATGTGGAGCGGAATAAAAAAAAAAAACGGATTTTCAAAACTGTTTACAAATAGAAATCTGAAAAGTATAGCATGCATTTGTATTCAACCCTTCACCTCAGAGCCAAACCTTTCTGAAATGACAGTCTTTTAGGACAGGTCTTTATAAGCTTAAATGTTGAGCTAAAGCAGCGTGCAAACATAAAATAGTTTAAAATAATGCTTAAAGGGATTGTCTTTTATTGAAATAGGAATTAGGACATGAATTGAATGTTAACAGGGTATACATGATTTAAAATCGACCATTTATTGGTTTTGATTTATTGTTTTTACTTATTTTGCAATGGAATTTATTAGTTGTTTTAACTGGCATTTAATTTGAGTAGAACATAAAATGGATAATATAACTGGGGTGGGATGATATAACTGCTTATTTCTGTCCACTCCTTTTTATAGGAACTGAGTAACGCTGGACAGAGGGATGTCTTGAAGATTTTTTTTATTTATGTTTATTCATTCTGCTTTGTTGTCTTATCACGTGTTTATTTTGTTCTTGTGAAGAGTCAGAAATAAAATGTATATAATTGATATTGAATCTGTCTGCTTGACAGATTCTTTTACTTAATTTTTAAGTATCGTAAGACAATGTTTGTTGTGAATTGGCTTCAGTGTTTTATATCTTGCCACATATTTTGAATAATAGTTACGATTTGAATTTTGACTTGGTAATTCTAACTCATAAATGTGTTTTAGTTCAGCTGGTTGTTTAGGGTCAAAGGTGAACCTCCAGCCCAGCCACATATTTGTCATCCTCTAAGTGTTCCTCCAGCGCCTCCTGGATTACGTCTTTACTACTTCGCTTCTTAACATTTTCCTTATGAGAGCAGGTTTATGTATTACTGGATGACGATTGGACAGCGTGCTGTGAAATGAGAAGGGCTTGGGATACTGTTTTATAATCTAACCTAACTCTTTAACCAAATTTTATGTGACAAAATGTAAAAGAATTCAAGTAATATTAATATATTTGCAAGACAGAATAAACAGTGATGAAAAATGATGAGTAAAGAACAATCCATTTTAGATCAAGTACTTCTGGGTGCTACTTGTCACCAGATTTTATTTAGAAGAACCTCAGTTGATATTTTTTCTATGATGTCTGCTCTTGAACACAAGTTTTCACAACGTCCTGAAAACCCTCAAACATTTGCAAAGAGTGACAGAAAGGTAGCCTATGAAAGTAAACGTGCGTGTGCATGTGTGTGTTATTTGGAGCGCTGATAACAACTAAGTTTCTAGGAAACGTTTAAACTCAAACTTTTGACACCAGCAGCTGCTGAGTCGAAGCAGAGTGCCGGGTTTAATGATGCTCTGTACGAGATCCAAAGGACTGTTTTTTGTGGCAGAATTGCGGAGTCTCATTTGTTAAAGTAAATAAAAACAATTCAAGATGGATGAACAAACCTTTTTTTCCAAATACACAAAGTTCCAACAGAAATTTGTTTGCTAAAAACCATCCCACCCTCAGTTAGTGCAGTTAAGTTGGGGGGGAAAAGATGGGAAGCACTGGAAGCAGGACGACCAGTGCCCCATTAGGTTTTTAAGACCACACATAAAAAGAAGAAAACCTACCAGTACAAGGGCGTACCTGACCTTATTTTTACATTTTTTCTGATGATCTTTCAGCAAAAGTTAGGTTATTTTATGTATGCTGCCTCTGATTCGGCCAACACTAAGTCAGTACTTAGCTTAACTTATAGTGGCTTCCTTTCAGCTGACATTGGCTTCTCTCTCGCTCCACGATTTGTTGAAGAAAGTCACTGCTCAGCTGCAGGAGGCAGTGAAGAGTTTTCTTATTATAAAATAATCAGGAATTCAATCAGGAGAAACATTGGAGGTCCTGCTTGCAGCATCTGTTCTCAACAAACGCAATAGATTAGTCATCATCAAGTGTGACCACCTGTTCTCAGAAACATGCAGGTTTTTATCAACACAGTTCCAAAGTAGAAAGAATTCAACAACAAACTTTACAACAGATTTTTTTTTTGTTGTTGTTTTTTTTTTTTTTTTTACAAGAAAATAATGATCAAGGAGAGCTGCCAATCTTCCCAGGCTTACACACCCCTGAAAATTCATGTCTAATTGAAAAATGAAGAAAACAAACCTCAGTTGGGGTGTTACATTTTAAAGACCATAGCGGGGAATGTTAGGAACAGACTAGATGAGTAAGACTTTTTCAGGTGGGTGGCCAGGAGAAAAAATATTCTCTCTGAAAACGATATATACGACGTTTGTTTGGGGCTGCATGGTGAAGTTGTTAGCAGTCATAGCAACAACGCTCTTGGTTCAGATACCAGGTGGAGGCTTCGTTTATTGTGTTTGGATGTTCTTCCTGTGCGTGCCTGGGTGTCTGTCCTGTGTGCTTCTGGTCCCACTGTTATGAACTGGCAACCCGTCCAAGGAGTTATCTCACCTGTTGTCTGCTGATTGCTGCAGATAGAAACCAGCCCATTGTAATTGCGCAAGGATTCAGCAGGAATAGGTTTGCAAAGTTTCATGTGCTATAAGACTTCTGGAACTATGTCCCTTGGAACAAATGAGGAGAGACTAAAGATGTCTGATAAAACTGAACACAGATTATCAGCGCCAAATGCAAACATTCAGTCATGATGGTGATGGTTTAGGCTTGTTCTGCTCGTAGGACCTGGTCACTTTTCAGTCACTGAGTTGACCATAAGCTCCACTAGTCAAATGTCAAATGGAAGACTATCTGTCCAAAGCTAAAGCTTTAGTGCTAGGTATTTCAGTAGTCTAGTCAAAGTCCAGAAATTCTGAGGAAGGGGATAAGGAGAGCTGTGCATGTAGAACTGTCTGCTAATCTTAACGAACCGATGTTATAAAGAAGTGGGGGAAAAATACTCATACACAACAATACAAGAGGCTAACAGGTTCCAGGTTGTTGTCCTTTCTGCATTTCTCTCCACAGCAGTGCCACAACACAGCAGCCTCACAGCTACGTACACACCGTTTTCACCCCAGATGCCCTTCCTGATGCACCCCAACTCTATTCAAGGAGAGGAAGTAAGCAAAGTTTGAACCAGGAACCTTCCAGTCTGCAGTCACCCAAGCCATTGCCACCCCATAGTGTTGCCGCTAAAGGTGGTTCTACCGGCTGTTGAATTATTAGGAAGTTTTGAATTTTTCCAAAGTTTGTGACACCTTAAAGGTGACCTACTATGCTTGAGCAGGTCTATTTGTTAAACAAAACATGTTTGTTACTTTTTTTCTCATTATCTAAGAAATCTTATTCTTAGATAATGAGATTTCCGTCTGCTCAGTTCTGCCTATGCTACTGCTGTTGACCACGCCCCCTTACTCAACGTTCACACTCGCATGTGAAAATGGCTGCAAACAGATGCGCACTTATGCAACCGTACATTTCTGAAAAGCAGATGTCGAGCCTCCTGCACAACCAACAAGAATGCAGCAAGTGGCTTCTGGATGGTAAGTCAACAACAAAACACTTTCCAGCAGGCGTTGTACAAAGCATGCAGTGATAAAACCTGTCGACCTGTCGAGCTGGAGCTCTTCTTGGGTTGTTAGGTAATGAGCTAGTCAACCATGGGGCTGCTAGGTCAGGGACTGGACCTCCCTTGGGTTGCTAGGTAATTGGTTAGGCTTCGCTGGAGTTGCTAGGGGAGGAGAAGTGCCTGCTGTTTTGTGATGTTACATTCCACAAGTTTTTGAAATGGGACATTTTCCAGACACCAAAAAACAAACAGGCTGGGTGTTTTTTTTGTTGTTGTTTTTTTTAAGGGCTTGGGTTACTTTAGAAGCAGTAGAGATCCAAATAAAAGTATAAAAATGTGCAAAATGTGAATTTTGCTTAATAGGTCCCCTTTAATGTTGAACGACTGTCAAAAGCTGTTCTCCACCGTTCCATGTCAACGTCCAACCCAAAGACCTTCGGATCTCTCAACCCTCTTTAAACTTTTGAGAGGTTAACAATGACCCATAAAAGTCTCACAAACACTGATCTCCTGTTGACAGTAGATGTTTCAAGGATTGCCAGAGACTTTAATCAGCGTAGCAGTGGGTGAAAACAGCTCGTTGGCAGTACATGAAGAGCAGTGGTAAGCTCAAGTTGTTTTTTGTGTCTTAATCATATTTGAGCAGTAATATTACATCACCTCTGGAGTGTTTTTAGCAGTTGACGGACCGTTCGGCGGTCTCTGACAACAGCCCATCACCCTTTGCAACATTTTATTACATCTTCCAGCTGGTGAGGCCAATTTTTACTTAATCCATTAAAGCAGTTAAACTTAAAGACTGCTTTAGTAACTGAAAACACTATAAAACACTGTCATAAAGAGCAGGTGCCTGGCTTATTGTTGCTGCTGCACGAATCAAGTATGGAAAAATGTTTTGCTAATCTGTTAAGCACATGTGGATTCCTTATGTGGTGTGCAAATACATTAAGAAAGCAGAGAATCCACTTAAATTAATTTTAAATCCTGTTTATATGTACAAGTTAGCTACCATTCGACATAAACATTTCTTTGCTAAAACATGAACCATTTTAATAAAAAATGCCACTTAAAGTTTAAGTAATTGAATTCAAAAGTGATATTACAAAAGCAAGTCAAATATAAATCACTTAAAATCTTTCCCCCCAGATGATGTGGCATTGTCCCTGTGGAATTAAACAGAAAAACAAATAAATTTATCTCTGAGAAGGAAAATAATATTTAAAAACAGGTGCAATGGCCTGGTTGCACAGGCGTACAAAGCCCTAAACTAATGGCTTGTTATATCAATGTTAGTATTCAATAGTTCTCCAGTGCAGTATGTGGGCATTTCATGACCTCTTTTTCCTAACCCTATTCCTTACCCTGTAGGAAAATGGCAAATGTTGAACAATGTAGAACAGAACCAAATCTGAGAAGAACTGCAGTTTAAGGAGAATCAGATTCAATATTGCTGGGTTTCAGACGAGCGAAATTCAGATGGGGGGGCCATCTGAAGGGGATTTCTCTGGTCCAAAACAAAGCAAGATTGATCACAAAGAGTACGCTAATGCTAACCTAAATAGGCTGGAACAGACGAGGCATCTCGAAAAAATACGCGTATAATTAGGATATGATCCATATTATCTCGGTACAAAAGACTTGTCTTAATAATCTTGAGGCGATCCACGTAACTAACTTGGAGCTGCAGACCTCATATTAAACCACGAGCCAGAAGATGGCTTTCAAAAGCCTGGAGAATATGGTTATTTAGTTTCAAGTTGGGTCAAGCATTTAGGATCAAAAGAAGCATTAAATGGCTGTCGACTTGTTTCTGCCGGGTGAGTAGTGGATTGGGCTATTTTAAGTAATTAGTCCATGATAACGATGCTATCGCTAACAACGAACGAACCCGTGTTATTTCCATGAGCGTGGACCTCATGGTAAATAATTTATTTAGCTTCTGTAAACCCAAATTCTTGCTGGAGTTGTACGTTAATGTTGAGTCCACCAAAATGGAAAACTACCACACATGTTGGAGGAAAATTCCACTAAATCAACCTTCAGAAGATGCTGACAAGTTTGTCAGCACGCACCCTGTTACTCTTGGAGGAAACATCACAGAACACACAACACATTTCCCAATGTTCTCCACTGAATGCGATTGTTTTTATTTGTTGCTGCTCTTAGCTCTGGCACATGTGATCTGACACCACTGGTTTCAGGCTCTCATTAGATCCTAGTGGGAGGTAAACAACTGCAAACGGCACATGGTGACGCAAGTGTGTTTTCCAAAGCAAAGCTGACACCAATTCTGGAAAGTAGGAAGGCTGAGGAGTGTCTTTGTGTTCCAAGTAGCATCTAAAATAATGTCAGACATTTCTATTGTGACAGAGGGATAGATAAACTGAAACAGCCTGAATCGGAGAGTACCACAAGAAACTAAACAAGAGCATTTAACTCCTAGAATAAATGCACATTTTGAATTTGATAAGCATCTTTGCATGTTCAAGCAGTTTTTCTGTGGCTGTGCATTGCTTCTAAGGCTATTAAGCTGTTAGGACTGGGAGTACTGCTCATCACTTGGAGCCAATGTTTAGTGTCGGATGGATCAGAGCAGCTTTATCGCCAATGTTTGCGTTGTAATGATGGTTCTGAACAATGCCACTGCGCTGCCATTCTCATTTCACATAATTTACTGCGCTTATAGGCCAAGACGGGTGGAATGCTTTCAACTTTTATGATACAAAGTTGTGCCAAGAGTTTTTTTTCCTCTTCTCCTTCTTCTCTGGGGGCTTTTCAAAGGGGAAAAGCAATTCATGCCCTCACTGTTCAGATGGGCCATTACGCTCATATCAGATCGGTGCGTTTGATGTGCTGAGAGATGGAGCAAAATAAATAGCAAGCGCAAGGCTGTGAGAGACTTGCAACGCAGTGCGTTAATTAACGAAGGTCTATACCAATTAGGCTCCCATGATTGGTGTGTGAATGTCAGTGCAGTCACGCAGTTCGGGATTCAGAGCAACACCACTGTTCACTGAGCACAAAGAGCGTAAACAAGAGCTGGCAACGAGCGCCATGCTGATCGAGCGTAGCTGGGCAGCGCTGAGAATTTACGGCTTTTCTAACAATTTCAACTTTACCCCCGCAAATTAATGAAAACATGAAGCAAGGAATAAAACGTTTTTATATTCCCAAGTCAGGAATGGAAGTCAGAGTGTCATGGAAATGATTTATGTGCAAAATAAAACTTGACTGATCTCCTTATCCTCCAGCATGAGTTTGTTTTCTGGAAGGCCATTATTCCCACCTGGGACATTAAAATAATAATAATAATAATAAAAAAAAACTTCAAAGGGACTTGTATTCTGTATAACTAAACTGAAAAACAAATCTGCAATAACTCATTTGTGTACGTTTACAAACATTTAATAATTTAGTTTCAGGATTCAGTCATTAGTTCAATTATAAATGTAATTTATTTAACAACGATTTCAGCTATCCTCCAAGGTTGTTGATGTTTTCTTATCTACATCTTCTAGCTAAAGTCAGACGATAAAAGGAGCTTACGGTTTAAAGCAAGGTGCCCAAAGTCGGTCCTGGAGGGCCGGCATCCTGCACGTTTTATTTCCCTCCCTGGTGATAGTAACAACCTTTTCAGCTTGTCAATGTTCCTCTTAGGCCTTCTAACAAGCCATCATTTGATCCAGGTGCGTTAAACCAGAGAGAGAACTAAAACATGCAGGATGTCGGCCTTCGATGACCAACTTTGGGCACCCCTGGTTTAAAGTTATCTGTCAAGATGTTATGCCACGGCACTGAGGAAAGTTGCAAATAAACATTTAGGCCTAAAACAAACTTTTATAGTTTGTTTTAGGCCTAACATTTTGGTGTGTTTGGAACAAAACGACCCTTCTGAAAGAAGACCCTGCCCAGGGTTGAAACATAATAGTGATGTGATGCTTTTAATCTTGGCTCTGGTTTAGGAGTGGGTTAGCTTAAGGAGTGATAGCATAGCCCATGTCCCACACACATCTGTATGGTCGACCTCAGAACACCTCCAGCTGAGTCCACACCCGGTGAACCTCAGAAACACTTAACTGGGCTTTACATCATACTCTTTTCAAGGTTGCAATAGTCCCTGTTGCTTCTTCATCTGTTTCTTCCAAGTCCTATCCTTCCACACAACTTTCCATTAATTTTCTTGGAAATAGCACTCTGAATTACCAGCCTCTGTATGTTGCTTTTCATATTATATTTACTACTGGCAGATTTGTTCTTTATTAGAAAATTTTTATTTTATTCTATAAACCAGAGATGATATGAGTGAATTATGTTTATGACCAGAAATGGATGACAAACTCCAGAAACTCCATCCCAAATAGTTAAACGTTTCCTCAAATTGTAGGATGTTTAGAGCCATATAAAATGTTAATTTACTTAACACCTAATATTCAGCCTTTCAAAGATTGTCAATCAGTCAAATATCACCTTGTCTAAGGTGATATTACCTCGTTTACTTACCGTCCTCTCTGTGTGATTTGCCCTCAGAAGTTAACAGGTTTTAGCCAACTGACCGTTTCTGTTGTCAAGCCAAATCATGTTAAATATACAACTTCCCCTGACAAATGAGTCAGTACTTGGTAAGACAACCCCAGCCTTTGGATTTTAATTCCTCAAAGCATGATAAAGCAGATTCAGGAGTAGGATATGTGGCTCTATGGAGGAAATGTAATATTTGGGCTTTTAAGTTTTATGAGAGTGTGACAACATCCAAATTACTCACAACAATCAAGCAGTACATTTCTCTAAAATATATAATAAAAGTTACATTAAAAAGGGAACAAAGAGCTTAAAAATGCAAATTAAAAATTGAACTAAAGGTAATTTTAGACCCAGAATAGAAAATCTTGGTTTATTTCGGATCTACAAAACAGCTGAGACACTGAGCTCCTTTAAATCAAGGCTAAAAACCCATCTGTTTAGAGTTACCTTTAATTCATAATACTGGGAACATTAAGGAATATATTTGATGATTATGGGGATTGCATTTAAGAAAATGTCACACAATATTGCTTGTTTTATAATTGGTTGTGTTGTTTTTACCCTTTGAATTGCCCTGTTGCTGAAGTGTGCTATATATAAACCTGACTTGACTTTGAAGGCATAAATGGAGACTATTAATTGTAGGCCTTTTTAGGACATTTTAAGAACCTGAAGAGAACGTGTTTAATCTTCTGTCAATTTAAAACCATTTATGCTTTCATGTAAAAAAAAAAAAAGCATCAAAGGAAATCAAAATTCACCTTTAAGTGTGCCAGGGTCTTTAACAGTTTGGGATTGTGCTCAATGGTAACCTCACTGCACAGATGTTGTAAAAGGACTGTTCAAAGCTCCCATTTAAAATTCCTCTCTTGCAGCTCTCCAAACAATGAAACAATCTGGGAAACGGGATAAAAACAACGTCCCCGGCTTTGGCCTCCAGATACATTTATCTGTGTGTTTAAACAGGTTCTCAATGCAATGAAACGTACCACTCTGTTTCGCTGTTGCACAACTCGACCGAGAGATCAGACACCTCATTAATCGGCAAGAATGAGTCGGGTAGTCAATTAATGAGGTGAATGTTTGAAGAGTGAAAGCAATAATTACCCAGTTGTTTAGTTTTTTTTTATATATGTAATTATGCATTTATTGACAAGAATGAAACAAGTCCGCAGCGGGACACACGCAGATCGGGACAGGAAACGGATGGATCCTTCAGTTTACTTTGCGGACCTTCGGGTCCTCTTGTCCCAGGAGAAGTTCGCCCCGTATGATTTCACCCGGGGCTTTGAGGTCCTCTTCTCTGTGACTTCGTAACTCCAACCTGGCGGGCAAAAACGACAGTAAGTGGCGAGGGGTGAGAGCGTCCCGTCCGTTCACTGGACGGGCTCCAGCGCCGAAAGAGGTGTCCAGTGGACATTTACAAGCTGCGTGTATTCAGAACGTCTCTAATCGTTTTCGTGGCGCAATAAATAGAAGAAGCCAGTTTCCTTTACTTGGTTTCAACAAGCCTCCCCAGATGGTTTGGTTCTCTGAGTCAGAGTCAACTTGACTGCTGCTAGACAGAAAACACATCACTCATATTTAACTGCCTGTTCAGCTCAGATTGACTCATTCCAAACTTTTTCTCTTTTGTGCCTCTGTTTTTCGGAGGCTTTTTTTTTTTATCCGGATTTCAACAGGTGATGTATTGCAAACTTTTCTACTCTCTGATGACAGTCGTTGGGTTTACAACAGCGAATCAGCTGAGCAATAAAGAGACCATATTATGCTCATTTACACATATTTGCACCCCTTAAATTTTTCCTCAGTCTGTCATGTTCCAACCACAAACTTTGTGATTTTATGTGATAGAACACGATGGTGCATCTTTGTAAAATGAAAATACATATTTTTTTTTTTTTATTTCCTACAAATGAACATCTGAAAAGTGTAATATTTCAGTCCCTTGCTGTAAAATCTTTATAGAACCACTTTTCACTGCAGGTCTTTTAAAATGTGTCTTTAACGACTTTATTTCGTAGCCAGTTCCTTCTTGAAAAAGCTGGAGCTCAGCTACATTTACTGAAGAACGTCTGAGAACAGTTTTTTAATCTTGCCACAGATTTTCAACTAAATATAGATGTTGACTCTGAATAGACCGTTGCCCCACATGAATATAGTTTGATTTAAATCATTTTACTGTTGCTCTGCTTGTATATTTAGAATCATTGTGCTGCAGGATGGTGAACTTCCAAACAACTAAAGTGTCTTGCAGCCTTTAACAGGTTTTCTTGCACTATAAACAGATATGCCTGCCTTCCCCGCAGCATGATGGGGCCACCATCATGTATGAAAGTGCAAATTATGTCTTGAGGTGATTTTTAGCCATATGCTGCATTATTCATGTGGGGCAAGTTTCATTTTGGTCTCATTAGGCCTGCAGTCCTTTTATTTCCTAAGGCTAACGATCTCACGCGACGTTCATGCATCATCATTCCTTTAGTCGCTCTTCCATAAATGCCACTTTTGTGGAATGCAGAGTAATCATCATATTCTTCCACCTGAGCAGTGGATCTTGGAAACTTCTCCACAGTAACCAGAGGCAGGAGATGTGACTGAGATGAGATTACACAAAGGTGGAGAACTTACTAACGAGGGAACTTCTGAGGGCAGCTACCCAACTAGATTAGATTTAGGAATATCAGAATATAGGGGTTAAATTAATATGCACTGAACACTTTTCAGATTTTTAGTTCAAATTTTTGAAAATCACACGTCATTACTGCAGGATGTTGAGCTTTTTGAAAATGTTAAAGGTTTGAGGAGAGCACACAGAATAAAGAAGTTGACCTGTGAAGCTCTGAAGTGGGAAAGTATTTATAAATGTAAATATATTTGTGAAGCATAAAAACTATTTAAATTTGGTTCATTCACATATCTAAAGTAGTCAATAAATTCTGTAAAGTGCCATTATGTAACACTGAAACCAGAATTGTATTTCAGTGAATTTAAAAAAAATAATAACGAGGGAAAATACAAAAAAGAATAAATAAAAAATTTAGCTGGTCGTGATCATTACAATTACTTAACCGAATGGACTATAAACCAAAATAATAAATAAAAAGCTTATAATGAAGCATTATATTCACAATCAGCTTAAAATACATTGCAGCCTTTATTGTTCTGTTTTCTGTCACTTTTATGGATCTTACCATTTTTTTCAGCAAAAGCAATGGCGTCTTCCTTTGAGGAGAACGAGAGCACCATGTTGGACAAAGGATCGGCCCTGAAACACAGAGGAAAGAAACGTCATAGGACACAATTAGAATGATTGTGATCCCACTTAGCAAAGATCCAGATTCATTCAGTGATTGACTTACGTTGAGGCCCAGCCCATCAGCGGGTTCTCCCACCGCTCTCTGGTGTCAAAGTCCATCTTCCACTTCTTGGTGCTGTTGATGCCAGACTGCATGGCTGTTTTGGTGGGGACAAAGATGTGAACCTTGCGGGTTTTGATGTGCTCCTCTGGGACCCCTGTCAGAGTCGTGATGTCCTAAGGAAAAAGGAAGAAAAGGAAAACAACAGACGGTGATGAAAAGCAAGCTTTCGACAGGAAACAAAAAGTAAGGGTCATTTTGAGTGGCTGGTGGAAAACGTAACTATACATTATAAAAATGCACAGACTTTGGCCACTTTTGACTGAGCTTAAAAGAAACAGCTGGACCTTCTTAAACAGAGAAATATGATTATGACCGAATAAAAACCTCTCTTTTGGCAAGGATTCCTGTCAGTTCATGATGAAGTTTCAGCAGTCAGGTTCTCTGTGTTGGGCGTTTTACATTCACATTTTGGCTCCCTTGGCAGAACACGGACTTCCATATAAAATTTGACAGAAAGACTTCCCAGAGATTTTATGGAGGGGACGATGAGTTGATTTGTGGGTCAAAACATGACCAATGAGAAAAACAACAGCTAAGTTATGTTTCATAAATCTAACTGAAATCAAAATTCCACCATTAAAAAAACAAAAAAATTATTTATGCAAAACAGATGAGTTGATTTGTCCCAATGATCCAACTTGAAGTTACAGATCACATCATATTAGTAGATTTTTGGGAAAAAAAAAAAGAAAAAATAGAAGTTGGAAAAATGGGTTGATACTGAGCAGTCACAGAATGATTTTGTTGCCATAGTTACAGACATTTAGTCTTTCCTGAAAAGCATCACTGATGGCGCCAAAATTATGAATCCGACTGCTCCAAGAGGTCATCTGGAGGTAATCCCAACCTTCAGGCCCCCCCCAAAAAAAATTGTCTTGACTTCAGGAAAATGTTGGTTGGCAGCTGAAATGGAAATATGCAATCAACTGTGTCATGTTTTTCTTGTCCATCATCAGACTGGAGAGAATTATTTCCACTTTAAATAACAGGAGTGCTGAAGAACAGTAAATTGTTATAAATCTGAAGAGTGAACATTTTTATAGGTGCCATAAAGCAAACGAAATGTTTTGGTTGTGTTTTTATCATTTCATTGATATGATGGATTTTTTTGACATTTCTCATTTTCAATTTGCCCCTTTTTTGTGTTTTGACTGGCCAGGATTTTAACTTTAGTTTATTTTGATCTGTGTAGTTCATTAGAAGCAGATAAATAGAAACATATTGTTGCTTCAGTCAACAGTTTTACTGCTTAAGCAAAGTTGTCCTCAACCACAAAATTTTCAGCTCATGGATTTCACTTAGTATAATTCAACAGTTGCAGTAGCTGAATTTTCTTGGATTTAAAAAACCACATTCTGTATGTGAATTGTTTGAAATAAATTTTTTTAAGTGTAAAAACATACACTTTTTACACTTTGGTAAGCTTACCAAAGGTCATTTGTAAGCTTACAAATGACCTTTGGTTTACTTTTTGATTTAATGTAAATTTGTGTATTTTAGAATTTAATACAAGTAATATTTTGCAAAATTACAATACTATATAACAGACAAATGACGGATTAGATTGTTATTGTCTATGGGGAACATCTTACCAGTTACTGTTCTAAGCTCTTGTGCAGAAATATCACTTTATCCTCCTAAAAAACTACCTCAATACTGATGGATACACCAGCTTAAAGCAATGTTAACCGTGCATTGAGACGTATATGTGTGTCAAAGTACAATTAAGCTATTATTCCTAACCCCAGCGGTTTTAGGTCTAAAGTGGACTTTTAATTTTACCCAATAGATTTCTGATGCAGATCAAAAAAGTTGAACTCTGGTTCGCCTAAAAACTTTGGTCTTGGTTCGGTTGAAATGAACTCTGAAACAGTTTGAATGCCTATGTGGATGGAAGCAGATATTAGACTACAGGGCATTCTGGGTAAATACAACCAAAACAAACACACGAGTTTAGCACTAGCGCAAGAAATGGCTCATGGTCTTTCACCAAAGACAAGAGAGAAATCCAACAACTACTAAAATCTGATGGAACTCCATTTTTATTCTAACATACCAGATGTTTATCACCAGGCTGAAAGAAAGTAGGCCAGTGTGACAATTGGAGTAGGTGGGACCTGGGAGCCCCTTCAGGCTCCTATCAAAGATCTGGTCCAATTCTTCAAGGAATTAGCAAACAAGCACCGGGAAGTCGGCGACAAAACACAGACGAACCTCCCAGCACGCCGGCAGCAGCCACCCAAAGACTGAGGCCTTTCCAGGAGGTTCTCCTTTCAATGCAAGAATTTTACACATTTCAATGGCCATTACAACTTCAAAGAATCTAATTTTCATCATTGTCTGTCATCTGCCAGTTGATTTGTAGAGAGGGGGTCATTTTCCATGAACTCCACACAAAAGCCCGCCTTTCTTCTTGCCAAGGAGCCTCAGATGGCATCTAAGCCCAGTAAATTACAGGTCTAACCGCAAAACTACAGCTTGTTTTAGTGAAACATCTTTTTGCTGCGCTTAGAGGAAAGTACAGCCTGAATTTAATCATAAACAAGATCTGCACATTGAAAAGATTGTTAAAATGAAAGGAAAAGGACAGACAAAAGGAGGTGGGATGGGGGGGCTGGACTTCACAAGTGCTTGGTAATTATTTCCGGCTGCCCTATCTACTTAACCTTAACAATTCCTTCTTGTCACAAAGAGGAGGAAAACATGTTCTCCTCACCCAGAGAGGGTAATGGTTCATGACACAATAACACATAACATAGTGTTGCATAGCAGCAAAAATGATGTTTTTTCACCAGCTTGGTGATTGGAAATGTGTCTTGAATTTAGTTTTTATTTTCAAGGGTGTTCAAAGATCCGCATTCCCATAAATGGGAGGATAGAAACCTACTGAAAGTCTTGGAGCAGAGACAAAAACCTAAAACTTACCCTTCTGTACATTTAAACATGAAATAAATCATATCTGCAATCAGAAACTTTCTTTTTGCTGACTTAGTTCTGGTGGCTGGATGCAGGAAAATCTTTCTTTGAGCCACACTAGAAATTATGCCTCTGGGATTAGCAGGTCAGACTATGGTTCCGCGTATGTAGTTACATAAACCATAACTGACACATGGGGCCCATGCATGGTACACTGGTGTGGTAATTTGTCCAGATGTAGCAGACCTTAAATCATATCGTAGGGAGTGGATCTGCACATAAACAGAACCAAAACAAGAACTCTGCCAAATCACTGAAAACCTTCTGCTCATTATCCGGCTTTGCATGCAGAAATACAAGTCTAGACCTCTATGATACTCTTCTTGCATTACACCAGAGAGGTAGGAGGGTTATCGGCATAACAGGCTCACCCACAATGCCCGGACTCACAAAGGAGGGGGGGGGGATGATTGTGGCTGGAATGTGGTGTGTTCCCAGGAGGACTAGAAAGGGTCGTCACAAAAGGAAAACCCACACGGTGGGCACTTTTTCTTCTGCCATGTACAGGAAGCAAAATGAGAACTATCAAGTTTGACACTATTCAGAGGGCCTTCACATGGCCCTACAATACCTGGCTGGGCAGACAGAATGGCGGGCTTTAAGAAAGGAGGGTGGGGGAAACTGGCTGGCAAAGTCTTCGTCACGTGAAAGCGTGTCAATATTTCTGACACCTCCTGGCTACGGGCCAAATAAAAGCGCATAGGAGGCTGTCGCTGTGGGGCTGCTGGCCCACCAGACTGCTGAAAGCTGGAACCCCTAATACTCCAACAGAGACCTGTAGCTGAACACTTCTGGGTAAACAACAAAGAAATCTCAAAGTGCTTTAGTCTGGAGGACAGAAAAAACTGCTGGAAAGAAGGGTGTTGATAATGTGAGCTTTAAACTTTGGGAATCTTGAGCTGACAGTGCTAATCGCTAAACCAAACACCTGTAGCACTCATGAGTAATGTTAAAATCTAATTAGCTAAGGTTTTTAGAGACAATTAGATCCTCATGTTGCTCAATAAAACTGAAACTGCATTACATTCTCTGTCGAACGTTTGGAACGTTTGACGGGGAATGTTTGGAGTAAAAGTCTGAGTTCTCTTTCCTCCTCGAATGTCGTGCTGGTCCAAGTTGAAAAACAAAAAAGCTCAGCTGGCTCACGCTTTTGGATGCAAAGCGCTCCAGGAAATTCATTCTCTAGTAACAGACATGTGAACAAGTGTCAATATGAAGGCTGAAAAATGCTGAATGCTCTCTCACAAAATAAAATCCATGAAAATATGCAACATGGCAAACAAATAAAACGCTAAACGGAAACAGACCGAAAAAGTATGTATGGAAAAGTGCATTTTGATTTCAATTAGAAAAAGGATCAACTGTGAATGATGAATTGGACATTGAGAAGATGCTTTTTACAGAATCTGTTCTAACGAAGGAAACCGTGAGAGGGAGAACAGTTCCAAGGGGAAACCTTATTGCTTTAGTAGAGTCATGTCATGGACCTTCAATCAAACTAAGGAGAACTTAACCATTTACATCATACAAGTTTTTAGACAACTTTTTAATGTGACATTAAAAATAATAAAAAACAAATCATACCTAAATAAGTCTTTGATTCATCTTAAATACCTCCTAAAGTGTCAGGAATACTGACTATGGACCATAATGCAATGGGCTGAGTGAGCTGTAAGTAGAGAAATTATGACTGCAGTTCAGATATTCACTCATTTTTATACCATGCACAATTACTAACCAGTCAACACACTGACTATATTACATAGAATTAAGTCTTAAACTTCCCCTATGATGTTATCATCATTTACAAGAAGAAAAACCAAACTTTTAAAGGTAGATTCTCAAAGATCATTTTGCCAGATAGGCGCTAAGCATGGTTGGACACAAAGTCAGCGGATGGGACTAGATGAAAATATTAACATGTAACCAGTCATTCAGCAGAGGTTCCTATATCTACAATGGGTTTAAGTTTTAAGGTTTTGCCTTGTTGCAAACCTTTTTTTATATCTTCATCTGTCTATAGTTTAACAGAATCCAGTGCCTCTGCCCATGTCTGTCTGTCAATGTTGACTTACTAAATTTTCCTCAAAGAGACAACATAGAAAATGTGCAAAGCGAAGACTGACATGTAGGCATGAGACGATTAACTGCCGTCTGTTTAGAGGAAGTAGGAATCTGTCTGAAAAAGGAAGTTAGGAGACAGGACTTTACCACCTAAATTCTCAGAGTCGGTTATTTTATTTTTAGCTTCAGGGATCAAATGGCAAACAGTAGAAGTGTTGTGTTCAGGTTCCAAAGTAAAAAATAGAAATTTCTGCATAGATCCACTCAAATAATGTTTGAGAGAAGACAAAAGCAGCAATTATTCCTCCACCTTTGTAAATCAAGACATTTGATAGCCTTATGTCACCAATATAAGGCTACATAAGCCTCGTAGCTGTTTTATTTATCCGGTTAAAGAAAACAGACAACAATGAGCAACTTTTTTTGACTCTGAACTGGACTTATAGGCAGCCGCACTGTCCTTTCCTCTAAGTGTTCTTCCAGCCTCGTATCGTTTAACACATCTTGTCAGCTTCAGATGATTTGCAGGTGAATATCCACATTTCCTGCAGTTCACTTCCCACAGTTTATACAAAGGAATATTAAACCCAGATTTCTTCCTCTCGGTGATCTAAAACATGGCCTCCTTAGTCCTTCCGATATTATTTGCAGACCGGTCCAAATGAAAGAGGAGATTTTCTGTGGTGTGTTATGCTTTTCTGTAAGCGATTGAGCTTCGCCAAGACAGCAAATGTAATTTAGACCTAGAAGTAGCTTGCCAACAATAAAACATATGGAAAAGGAAGAGAAAGTGAAAAATCAAATATCACTTTTGGATGTGTGTTTGAGAAAGTCTTAATACAAATCAAATGAATTACTTAAAAAAAATTAATTTTGATTGTGGAAATATCTACTGCCTAGAGGAGAAAAATTTAATCAGACTTTCAGAACTGTGAGACTTATGGCTTTGGCTTTTAAAGGTCTTTTAAATTTTAAGTTTTTTCTAATCCTTGGGCCATTTTTTTCTCTTTTTTTTCTTTTCAAAACTGTCAGTAAAATTAAAGTTATTTTCTTATTTTATTTTATCAACATGTTTTTTTCTGACTCTAGTTAAAGGCAAATTCTATGGCTCAATGTCCCGATCAGAATTTGATGGAGAATGTTTGGAGGGAACTAAAGATTAGGGTGATTGCGCAGAGACCTTCCAGCCTCAAATAAAACATCACAATTGTTAGGAAACAAGCCAACAACTGCTCAGCTTTTACATGAAGGGTTTGATTGCTCTAATGCCAATAAATAAGTTTTCATTGATTATTAAAAAGGATATAAATAAATTTTTAACCGGCACTTTTAAATAACATTTTGTTATCTTCTATGTGATGTGCCTTTATTCCTACCAGAAACAAACTTCTTAATAATTGGAAAAAATGTCTAAACCTGCTTTGGTAGTGAATAATTTTGGTCTCTACTGTATGTGAACAGAAACTGTCCAGGTTGTTTGGCTTTATTATTTGTGTGTTCAGCAGATCATAAAACAAGAAGCAATTCACAATTTTTAAACCACTTTTAAAATATGTAATGCTTAGTTTGGATAAAGAAAAAAAAGCAAATTATATCATAAAAAAACATCCAGATAGAGAACATTCATAATGGCCAAAAAAACTGCTCTGTCTTTTTTGAATGATTGTGCTTTTATTTATTTGTATGTCAGTGTGACAAAAAAGCATTTTTGTTTTCAAATACTAGATCATATTTAAAGAATAGTAATGATATAAGTATTACTTTGTTTTCAGAATTCAAGATTTTTAACTTTCCCAGATAAGTAAGGGAAACAGGCATGAGCCCGAAAGAGATTATGATTGTATGAAGTAAAACTACAACAATTTTTTTATTATTATATAATATGGTTCAGTTGCTTTTATTTAAAAACAACTGAAATATAGTAATTACACCTTCTGTTGGAAGTTTATTACATCGCATATTAAAGGATTGCATTCTTGAATTAAGTAAGTTTTAACTCTGCCACTGTTTTTATCCATAAAAACAATCAGGAAATATTCTGACAGTCAAATTTGTCTTTTTTTTTTTATAAGCAATGAAAAGATGTAGCAATGTACTTTCAGCCAGCTAACTGGCAGTGCAAAGCAACAGGTGGGAAAGGAGAAATGCTGCGTCGCTCTGGGCTCCTTACAGCCAACAACCCTGGCCACTGTGGAATCTCATTAAAAAGATCTTTAAACCATTGAAAAAATGTTTTATTTTGTTTTTAATATTGAATGATAAAGATTCTATATAAAAAAAAAAACTGCATGAAAACCTTGCTGTTAATCCCCCAAACTCACACTGTGAAGTGCACTTTACAGACCAGTACTCAAACAACTAGGAAAAATCAGAATTACGTATCTAATTAAAAACAAGTTCAATGATAAATCTTCCCATCTGCTGACCCTTGAAGACAGCATTATTTGTTATGATAATTGTTACCTCTCCATGAACTGCAGCTTATTGGGGTAAAAGAAAACACAGAGGAACAATCCTGACAGCAACAACATGATTAACATGTTTATCTAATAATTTTATTGGTTTAGATCAGTGTTTCCCAGTCCCAGTCCTCAGGGGCCACTGCCCTGCATATTTTAGATGCGCCTCTGTTCCAAAACACTCGATTCCAATGATTGCACGACCTCCTTTGCATGCCATCAAGTGCGGCAGAAGCCTGTTAATCACCCACTTATTCAAGTCAGGTGTGTGGCTGAAGGGAAGAACCTAAAACATACATCCGGTCCCTGATAAACCGAACAGAGAAACACTGGTTTAGTTAAATGTTTTATAACAGACATTACATTCAGCATTTAACCATTCTGAATATGATTATTATGAGATCAATGCCATTCACTTACTTTTCTTTAAACTTCTTAAACATGAGGATTTGATCGGCTTGTTTGGATGTGACCAGTTGTTTATGTATCTTTCAAACAAATTGTATTACTGGCAGAATAGCAAACTTTTATTCCAAGTTTAAATTAGAGTAGACACTAAAACTACAACAGTGCTGGTACATGGCTGCAATTGCTGAACAAATGTTTCTCAGTTGTCCAACTTTTAAAACTCATTCATTTAAGCTGATATTTCCAGCTGGCTCTGCAGATAGACAAATAAACACGACCAGCAACATTTTTGCGGACCTTGTACAAGAGTGGCTCCTCTACCAAGCTGTAGCCTATCACAGTACGGACACCTGTACACCAAAACTGCAGCTCAGTGGCCTACAGGGGCCGTAAGGTCAGCCGTGCTGAATGATGTTGAGTCAGCATGTGCTGAAAGCCCAAACACATCACCCTTAACCCCACACCGGCCGGCCCACACCCAGACCGAGAGGCTCACTCATCAGCCTCCGCCGGTTCCCACCTTCAGACGACTTTGAAAAGTAAAAAGCGTGCCAATTACTGATTGGACATAGGAGGGGGGCGCGTCTAATAGAAACAAATATTATGTTGCTTGCTCATGTATGGGAGTGATCCAACACTGGAGCAAGAAGCAGCTGGCTCGAGGGTCATCTCGGATCTCGCATTACACAGCCTAGTGAGAATCGGAAGAAGGGGACAAAAGGAAAGGTCATTCAGGGAAGAGTTGCACAAAGGCATGCCTGTTTGTTTGGGGGAACATCTTAATACTATATAGGCGGTGAAACAACTTACTTGGAGGTGATGGAACCAAATCCTGGAAATGATACTTTTTCTGTTTTGTATATTTTTAATTCGTGTAACTTTGGGGGAACCGATTCAGCAGCCATTTTTCAGAATTGTTTAAAATTATGTAGCAGCAGTATTTTAGTTAAGTTATGAGATTCTCAGACCTTAAATAAAAATTTCACAGCATTTACCCCACAGCTTAAGGGACGATAGCAGGAACTAACTAAAATTTGCAAATACCCCCTCTAGAACTGCCTATTCTTAACAGCTTAAACATCAAATATACATTAACATAAATTAATATGCACAGAGGAAACAGTCTTAGGACTAATACAGGACCACTACAGTCTTCGTTATTTATGCTCTTGGTGGTATGGCTAATCACAGAGGAAAATAAGTGGCACTCCTGGATTGGAGGAGTCAATAGCATGTCGAGTAGCATTGTTCCCCGTATTTCAGCTTTGCAAGCTGCATCATGAGTATTTTAGATATACTTTATAAAAAATTCTGTTAATAGGTGGATTTTCACAAATAATTTGGAGTTACATTATACAGTTTTCTTCTTTCTTTACAAAAATGAATCAGCAACTATGTGAATCCTCTGTATAATTTTAAACAAAACTCTATGTCATCTAAGTAGTTATCTGTAGCAAAAAATAGAACAATTTCTCCTGTTACTAAAAGCAATTGTACATAATAACTAACACCCAGTGCTGCATTATTCTGCGTTCTGTCCAACCAACCAACCAACCAAAAAAATAAAAAATAAATCCAGAACTTAATGTTGTATCACATTAACCAGATTAAACAGAACAGAACATTTTTGAAACCACAGCTTTACGAGACCTCAGTACACCTCCATCCAATCACTTACTATCAACCAGGTTTTGTTTCCAAACTATTATTGTGATTGAAAACATTTTTCAACAGCTGAATATCATATTTCTTGTAAGAATGCGAAAAGAGTTGCAGTCTTCTTTCAGCAAGCTGACTTGGAAAAGGCAGCAGCATGTTGAGGAAAGGTTTTACTATGAAGTTGAAGAAAAGTCCTGTTATTTTCTGGTATGTTATTAAGATTACACGCCTGGTATCAATAAGATTTATCAGAAAGGATGGAGCAGTTCTCCTTACCTGGACCCTACGATGGGGCAACAGTCATATGAGTCATGCATCATAGCTGTGATCCATTTGTTTCTGTTACTCATTTAGTTGTTTACCTTCTTACTCATGAGGAAAACTTCAGAGCACATATTTGGAACCTTTGTCAGATTTTGTAAAATCGAGAGGGAACAAACAAATATTGAAAGCGGTTGGTTGCCTTTATCACTAACGAGCAAATGCAAGTGTAGGCAAACAGAAGTGACACACCTTTTTCCACTTCCAATCAGCAAACACAACCAGACACTTCCAATATGAAGCCCTCACTGACAGCAGAAGAGCCCTCCTAAGAGACTGGTTCTCAATGGAAGAGAGCGCTAATAAAGGAAATACCTTTTACTGAATGATGCATAATAAAGCCTCTTGTCTGGTACTCTTCAAAGACTAACATCCTCTGACCCTCTACACTCCAAACTTGAGCTGTGAGATCTTTTTTCCCCCCCTTTTGGATAAACGCGCCGTATGAGAGGTTCAACCAGACAAAACAGACACTTAAGTTGCTGTGTGCAAAGGAGGGAGGAAGGGTGGGAGAAGGGTAAAAACGGAGGGGGGAGTCAGGGTAGTGAATGTGGTCTGCTCCATGGTAGGTCACCCCGTCTGCAAGAGTGGTCTGAATCTGAAAGTATTCACCTCTGTACTGTAGACTTCAAAGTGCTGCTGCGACGCATATTTACATGCATGAGTTACCCGGACTGCGAGTGGGATGCAAGTAAAGTTCACGTATATGCATATGGATGGGCTTTACTCTTTTGTTTACAAATAATAACATTTAAAAAAAAAAAAAGATTAAAATTTGAAAAATTAACATTTTCTCCTCCATTTAACAGCTGTTCTTTTGAGGAAAGATTTTTGTGGCAATCCAGATTTGGGTAAAAACAAGTGAACCAAAACTGCCAGTTGACTCCATTTTGAGGCCAATTAAAATCATCCTACATGAGAAACCCTGTCAGTCAAGATAAATGCTGACTGACAGCCACAGGATCCCTCAATCTGATTCTAATTTAGGTCTTTAAAAAGAACCAACAACATGCCTTTTGAGTCAACCACCTTACCGCAGTCAAACCCAACATCTTGTGCGCAGATGTTATGTCAATTGCCAGGCAAGTGGTGTTCACCGAGATTCACTAGAAACCAAGAATTTTGCATTAAACAAAGCATGCCAGGAATAAAATGGCCCTACCAATCTAATACCCCCTCCTCCTCTATCCACCTTCTTTCCTCTTTGTCGATTCCTCGCAGCCTAATAACTGTCCTCCTCCGTCTTGTAAAACCCCACAGCCTTTAGAGAACTCTATAACGAGGCTTCAACAAGCGCTTTAAGATTATGGTGTTGTCTTTATGTGGAGAGAGAGAGCGGAGCGGGCCGTGGCTGAAGCAGGAGTAGTAGACGTTTGGACACTTGTGAATAAGCGGGGGTACAAAGTGCTGCTTATTGAGGCAGCTGTTATGGCTGTTTCTGCAGAAGGGGGCCAGAGAGTTAAAGCAAAAAGGAGCTGACTCTAATTGACTGAGGTCACAGACATTCCCTGTAAAGCTGTGTATCAGTGGCCAGCCAGCCGGACCCTGGGAGCTGCCCAGCATGCTTAATCAAACAGTAATTACAAACAAAGGCGCGTCGGCCCGGGCGCTCCGGGGAACAGCCCCGGGCACTGGAGCTCCATCACGCATCTTTTTTGTTTGGGATCCGTCCAAAACGTCTGACAATCACGTCAAAGTTTAGTTAGTAATAAAGTCATGATTCAAATTTTACATTTGATAAAGTGGGAAAAAACATCAAACACTTAAATTAATTCAAATTAAAACAGCAAAGAAAGTATTCATAAGGAAATTAGAAATCCTTTACATTGAAGCAATAAAATAGAGTTTGGCTTTTAAAATTCTGGAAGAAATGCTGCTGCAGCATAAGTCTTGAAAAATCCTAAATACACAGGCAGAATTATACTTTTGCGTTAGAATGGCCTAGTCAAAGATACAACATGAATCTAGTTGAAAATGTTTTCTATCCAGTATATAGCACCTGAGCCAATACTGCAAAATCCCATCACATCTTTCTTGTTTGTAAAATGAAATTTGAAAACCTTGCTTTTTTGGTAGCTTATAGAATAAAAACCCTAAAAAATAAGTTCAAGTTTGAGCTTTTTAAAATTTTAAAATGCTTAAAAATTTCAAGAGGTTTTTACTTTGGTATATCAGTATAAATTGATTGATTTTAGATGCTTCAATAACTAATTATTGTTCTCTATAACAGGCAGAATCACGTGAGCCTTTACAATAAATTTGTTCGCATTCTGGGAGAGGTAGAAGTTTTTGTCCTTCACCTCGTAAATTTGAGTGTAACAGAGAAGGACAGAAAACCTGTAGAGATGTGAGTTCCTGTAAGGGGTTGCATTTTCTTGGACAGACGAGAACAAAGGACAAGATAAGCGAGTATCACAGACAGCGACATTCATACAGTTTTTGGAGTGAATTCAAAACATCACTTGCCCTGCTCAAAACTGCAGCCTCATCTAAATGAAATAAGCAGAATGCCACGTTCCCCTCTGGCTGGCAAAGAGAGGGAGCGCCCTCACCCGACATAACCTCTCAAAAGATCGAGATCTTTTTGCCAATTGGTCTCCACAGAAAGCAATTTTCACTTATCGATGGGCTGATGGCCGACTGGAGTGCCGACAATCTCCCAAATGCCCGACAGGAAGAGCACTCATGCCCTCTTCCATGTGAGATTGAGACCACTACACTGTAAACAGCTGAGGCCCTCTCTTTTTGGCCCGTCTGGGTGAGCATTTGAGTACTTCCCGCCGTCGCCAGCAACAACACGCCACAAAGGAAGCTCTGTGACCAACAACACTGAGGTGGCCACTGTCTCCCCACCACACCCCCACCCGCCAATTGAGTCTCACAAACTTTTTTTTTTTCTTTCTGTGCAAACTCCTTTTCTTTAAAATCCCTCACTGTGTTTTGGAGGCCCTTTTTTCTCGTCTCTGCTGGTCCTCTCGGCGGCCCCTACTGAGAGGACAGAGACAGACACTCCGCCTAGCCAAAGGTTTGTCTGCCAGTATGGCCAGCTTTGCTTTGAGACAAAAGCACACCGATGCTGCTTACACCACCCCCTGGCCATTCAAAAAAAAAGAAATAAAAAAAAAAAAAAGTCCAAAACAGACACCCTCATGCCTCCTAAATTTTTTTGCACTTATTTTCTATATCCTTGGTGCTTCACTAAGACACCACAAACTTGAAATGCTTTGTTTTAAGCGGTTGGTACAGCGCTAATTTTGGCTACTTCAAACATCGGTTTATTTTGTGTTCAGGTCAGAAAACTGCACATTTTTATCAGCCTTGTATTGATCTTTTTCTTTTCAATCATCATATATCATTAGATCCATATGTGCGGATGAGAAAAGAACCTAAAACATGCAGAGGTGAGTTTATGTTTTAATTAAAAAATATGTAAAGCTCTGAGCTTTACATGTTTTATGAGTAAAATCTGTTTTGAGTAAAGTCACCAGATGTTTGTGGTCACATTTACTATGAATCAAAACAAAAGCAAAAAATGTAATGTAAAGGATGAATACGTTTACAGTGAATATTTAATTTTTTGTGTAAAAATCTTTACCTAAATGTAAAAATAAATAGTGTCCAACTGCACTCACTATCTGTGCACTATTCTTGAATTAGTCAACGACACATGCCATATAAAGTCATTTCAAGAGCCACAAATGGCATGTTGTGTTAATTAGTTTTATCTATAAGCATGCAAAATTACAGATCCAAACTCGCAGCACAGGCTATAAAATCCTAACTTACATTTATCCCCTAGAAAATTCTGTCTGCCACGGATCCGTCACCTCTTTGGTAACTAAGGAATTACCGAACAGGAAATTTAACAGAAGATAAATCTCTGTTTCCATTTATCAGTCAGCGAGAATACAAATGTCTCAGAAGTCAAATGCCAAACTGAGGTCAAATACTAATTTACTAATTTAAATATTTACAAGTTTGCATGGAAGACTTGCAAGTTACATGTGAAACTACGATGACTTCCTATTGACCCTGGTTTCCTCTGTCCACAGATTCAATTTTTAAAATCTAAATGACATTAAATCAAATCAAATCAAGCTTTCTTGTAAATCTGCTGTGCATAGGATTGTAGTGCAACAAAATAAAAGCTGCACTAAAGGGCAAGTGATGACAAAGCGAAAGAGAGGCCAGAGGAGCTCGATCAACAGCTGGATCTTATTCCGCCTGCGGTACGTGACATTCCTGGGTCAACATCACTAAGTCAATAAAGGCCACAATTAGGCTTGCTTGGTAGGTATCAGATCAGTAAGCTATTTTAATAGGAACATTTTTTTTTCCACAAGGATAATTTCTATTTAATTCTCGTAAACGTCAATTTACCTTAATTCTAGCTCTAATTTTGCACATTTCTAGTAAATTTCAGTTATCTTAAATCAGCACAGTCAAGTCATTGTCCGATGGTGCTTCACCGATGTTTTCCATCTAAAAAATGAGCTATGAAATCTCACATAAACTGCTTACAGGCTCATAGCCTGAACTTTTGTAGCCCAATTAGTGGAAAAAAAAAAACATTGCAGCAGTTAATTCACGATTACATGAGGTTGGTTTTCATGAGTTTCATTAATATATTATTTAAATTTGCATTTTGTAATTAATCGAGTTATGTTTGTCACATATTCAATTTTGGCTGATGATCCGAAACATTTAGTGAGTTAAAAAACCCAGAGGAAATCAGTAAGGAGGCAAAATATTGTAGGTCACATAAAAAAAATCTAATCTTAAACATGGCAGAAGAGCGACGATCATAATAATTCATATATGAATAAATAACATCAACAATACATAGCAGTATTTATAAAACGCATTGCATTTAGAGTTGTGGACCAGAATTTTTCCACAGGATTCGACTTTGGCCTCTTAGTTTGGTTGAGAATCTGCTGAATGCAAAACGTGAGGCTCAAACAGACAATTTATTTGTTGGCCTATTTGATATTCATCTAACACCCTGTTTGACCTGTAAAAGAAAAAGTTAATTTCAGAAATCGAGTGATACTGTTGATGATCACAGCCGATATTTAGTCATTAATAACCTGGGGTAAGGCACAGTGGAGCCAAGAAAGAGCTGCTATTGGATGTGATGAACCAATGTTACATTTCTCTCACTCTGTTCAATATAACATAAACCCTTATTGGTTTATGTAATGTTGGACAGCCACAAAACTGTACAATATCAACATATATTTGAATAACAAAGAAAACACCATAAGGGTCAAGAAATGAATCATCTGTAGTTCTTTTGTTGCTCTACAACCTACATTTTTTCCGTTATAAGTGAAACTAGATTTGAGCATTACTCGCAGCAATTCTGCCAAATTGCTGCCCAAATTCCACTCAGTAAGCTATTCAGTAGTTGTAATAACAAGGATGGCTGTGCCAAAAGGATTAATGTGAGCGTTGAGCATGCACACTAATGACGAAACCTGCCATCAAATTGTTGCAAAAGGCTACTGTCCTGTTGAAGCTGATTAACAGTTTCCAACTGTTTACTAAGAAAATAATTGGTAGACGGCAGATCAGACAAAAAAAAAAAGCAGCTATGTGTCACGTTGAAAAGCAGGGATTCTTACCAATTTCTCATCAACAGTAATAAGTTGCGTGTCTTGTTCTGCTTTCTCTGCCAGCCTTGATGCTGATGTGCTTGCAGACCTGAAAAATCAATGAATGGACATTACACTCAACGGCCCGCTACAAAGCAGGAAATTACACAAACAAGTGGCATTCTGCAGCCACCGGCAGTCTTGGAGGGGTGAGGGTACAGTGAAAAGGGAGCGGCTAGGAAGGAATCCCCCCCGCCACCTATTAGTTCTGTCTGGTGAATCTCTGGCAGAGCCTTGCTCTCATCCTAATGACGGGACGTGCTTACTGCTGGCTGCTGGGTGACTGGCAGGCGGGTACTGTGGAGCTCTTTGTGAAAGTGCAGCCGTATCCTGACACTGAGCGGCGCAGGGCCATCGCCACTCAGCCAAGGAAGGGCTCACTCAGCATAATGTCCTAATTATCAAAATATGACCAAGACAATTTGTAAGAATATTGGCTACAAAAGCGTAACTTTACTTATCACAAAAGAGAACGGAAAAGGCGTGCTGTGCTTGATGAAATGCATTGATTGTTTGGCCGGTAACTGCAGATTTTTACTTCAACTGCTTACATCAAACTAATAAACCAATCTATAGCACAGCAACGCCGCTGCACATTGTCACATTAATTAATCCAAAAAATTTTCTTTTTTTTTCTGTTAGGACTTTCACGGCAACAAATTTTGCTGGATGATAAATTATCGCAGAAGTTATTGTGATATATTGCAATGTTGTTGTTCTGAGACCATTTTCAAGTAATATAGTGGTAATGATTAGGTAATAATGCAAGATAGCGTTCTCAAAGATCAATAAAATTTTAATTCTTATAGAAATTTAACACTGGAACTGTAAGACATTTTAAATATCCAAAATAAATAAACAAAACAATAGAAACAACAACAAAAAAATGAATTATGAACAAAATTGTCCTTCGAATGTACAGCAAGTGTTAAATACATTTCTAACTGTTTTCTGATCTTATAGAATGAGCGATATTCTAATGTCTTGATCTGTCATCTGGTATTTAAAAATAATTATTTCTGGATGCAACTAGGCAAGGTTTCGAAACAACAACAAGCTTTGATCTATAGTCTAACATCTCTTATGAGGAAACAAAACAGAAGTTTGGAGATAAGTTTTTTGTTTGTTTGTTTTTTTTTTCCAGCTGTAAACAGCACTGAGCACAAGGTCCTGCGAGAACCTCTCTTCCCTCCAGTTGTTGCTGCATACTGCCAGTCAGCTGTCTGAAAGAAGCTTATTTACACTTTTCCTTCACTTGCAAGACCGGCACACTAAGATTTCAGTTACAAACAACACGAATATTAAAGGAGCTAAAGAAGCACCACCTTCCATCTACTTAAGGAAACACTATTTTGAAATTAAAATCGCTGTGAACTGCATGTCTGTTAGCAGCCAACTGTAGCCTGGCTATGATAGCTTACACCTCATTACATAACCCATATGGGGGGATTAAAAAACAATTCCAAATACTAGTTACTGTTGACAGAAAAAGCACAATAACCAAAAATAAATAAATAAATAAACTCATATCAACAACAAGCTGTCTTCGACAGAAGAAAATTAAAGTTTTGGAATGGTCCCGCCAAAGTCTGACCAGAGTAATTTGAACATAGCTCACAATCTGACAGATTAGGAGCATTTTTGCAAAAAAAAAAGAAAATAAAAAATCACAGCCTAGTGAAAATGTGTCATGAAGCTATACTTCTACCAAAACGACTGCAAAGTGCTGTAAAAAAAAAAAAAAAAAATCAAAAGCTGCTTCAACAAAACATAGTTCTATGTTTTAACTAGTTTTGTTCTCAGTTTTAGGTGGTTGCATAAAATCTACGCAACCACATAAGTGTTATAAGTTATATGTCATATTCATGGTAAAATGTGACATATTATTTAATTATTTTTCCATCACAAAGTCCAGGTGTTAAAAAAATAGGGGTAGTAGACTATTTACATCTACTTTGTAAAAGATAACTTAAGCCAAGCAAGATGACACATTTGTTTTTAGAGAGATCATAGTATGTCAAAAATCAAACCAGCTCTCAGCTTGTTCACCTTATCGCCTCTGACAAACAAAACAAATGTTACTGCTGGCTTACCAATCGTGAGATAATTATTTTTCTTGAGACAAAATCATGTTTGATTATTAAAGAAACATTCATAATAATAGTACAGTGAAAGAACATTGTGCCAAACAGCGAAAATTCAGACTAGACCGACATGCTTTACACTAAAGGAGTTAAAACTAATTTTTCAGCGGTTAAGTACTTGTCAAGTACTCGGGTTCCTAAAATTGATAAACAATATGAATACTGGTGAAGGCCACTTTTAACAAAACAAATGATCATAGCATATATTAGATCCTGTTGTAGCTTGTTACAACAGGATCTAATGTGATGAGGTAGATAAATATTGTAGATTATGTCCGATGTCACACGTTTAGTGCTGCTTAGCTTCAACTTGCTACCTTACTTGACTGTAAGGTTGAATGTTATGCTGAACGTTGCTATAAAACCGGACTCTGTCCCATAACGCGCCTCATTAAAGAAAAGTTCACAATGTCGCGCCGATCATTACGGATGGTATTTTGCTAGACGAAGCAGCAAAGAGTGTTCAATTGCGTTTGCTCCTAAACTGATTTGTAGCTTAGCTTCAACTAATTAGCTACCTCGCAGCGTTTGCGAAAGGACATTGACATTTAACTGATACATTAGAAAATGACGAAAAGAAGTCGATAAAATATTCTGGCATATAACTAACCCCCAAAAGATATTTATTTTTTTCATTTCTGTTTTTTATAAATGATTAGTTTCCAGAGTTTTATTTTAGCTTGGGGCAGACTAGATTGATCGGCCTGGGATGTTTTTCCATGACGAGCTGAAAATTCCATGATTAATCCCAAAAATAGTAAGACAAACGGATATAAAATCATAGGATAATCAATATTAAATTACCTGGCTGGATTCAGTAGGATTCTGGAAGCTACATTGCTGAGAGACAAACGACCTAAACCGAGAAGTGACATTGAGGACGCCATGTTTGTTGTTAACAATTAGGTACGGTAGCCGCGATGGAACAAGTAGAACGAAAAAACAATACTAAAAAATTATAGAAAACTAATACATATGGGTAAAATTACATCAATTTAACCTTTTTGAAAGATAGTAAAGATAGTTCTTTAGATATACATTTAGATATCTAAAGATATAGTTGATTGAATCTTGGTTATTAATAATAATAATAATAATAATAATAATAATAATAATAATAATAATAATAATAATAATAAGTTATCATTATTTCATTTCAATCATTTCAATATCTGTGTCATTACAGATTACCTTTATATGAATGATACATTTAGAAAAATAGGAAGTGAATCTACTGTCAAAAAAAGGTGACATTACTAAATATGCTCTTATCAACACACAAAGCTATTTTTTAATTAATTTGTTAACACTGCAGATATGACTATTAAAACATGAAAAACACTATCTTTGATAAGAAGTACTTATGTGTATAATCATAGTTTAACAATGGCTTGTAAAAATGATTCACATTGTTTTAATTGTATTTTATTATGAAAAACAATGAATGTTTTTTTTTTCAATTTAGAAATTTTAAATTTGCCAAATAAATAACGGAAAAAGAAGTATTCCTTTCAAGTCATTATCCAAATTCTAACAAAAATATTTAAGTTAACCTTCTAGAAATTAAACTATTACTCGCTGGTCATATAGAAAAATACAACAAACTCAGAAAAAGTTATAAGGAAAAGATTTTATTGTTTCACTCCTCATATCTGTACAAATACCATCAAACTTTGTATGTACATATGACATTTACATAAAAATACAAAACTATATATTCATAACAGAATTTTGTATTTCTCTAGTGATGTTTGAAAATAAAAAAAATGCAGTCAGAGGGGAAAAACGGAAAAACAAACAAGGTAAAGGAGTCTGGTACAGAGTAGAGTACTGCAGAGAAGTAATCCTACTGTCACTCTGAGAGCAATACGGAGCACGTTGGCATGAAGACAGTTCACAAATGTTAATGGCACATTGTTTCCAAAATGATCAAGTATTGTCCAATATCTTGACTATGTTTCAATGTTGTGAGACTACATAAATGCTGTGGAATCATGTTTTCAGGTTAAGAAAGAAATCTAAAGGACTGAAACCACAATGAAAATATTCTAAGTATGAGAAAAGAAACACAATTGGCTCTCTTTTTTCTTTTCCATTTCATTCCTGCGCCATTTGCAATGCTAAAACCAGTGAGAGAACCCCTTTGGTCAGTTAAGATAGCTGTAAACAAAGAAAATTTATGTACATAAAATGATTGATATATATACCCAATAAATAAACACACAGCCTAAACATGCATTTACGTATGTATGACATAAACATCTGTGATAGAGATTTGACAGAAACAAGCAGGTTTTTTACAGCTCAGGGAATGCAATTTACAGCTTGTAGATGACTTATACTTACATGGTAAAATGACAAATAAATAACACTGTTTTTCTTTGGACAGATATAATTCTTCATGGTAAAAAAGGAAGTAAAATAACAACAACAAAAACGGGGGGAATATATGATGATAAATGAAAGCCGGACAATGTAAATGTATAAATTATAAAACACAAAAACAGTATAAATAAACATCTAGCAAACTGAACTATATGTATACTTCCTTTTTTCATTAAAAAATAAATAAGCATACACATAATGTACAGTATGGACATGATTCCTTGCCCTAAGAAAAGTTCCCCCCGTTATACTGATGGGAGCTTATCCATCCAGTAGAGAAGATAAATGGACATAGGCCTTGTAGTCTGAGTCCCCATCTTCCTCATCCTCCTCCTGGTCTTCTGTAATAGCTAAATGGGAGAATACATGGTAGCTGTTGTATGAATACGGACCACAACAGCGCAGAATATATCAGTGAATGTCAAAAAATGTTCACAACAAAACATCTTACACTTTTTTCTTTATGTTTGTTAGCTGTTTAAATGGTCACTTTTATGAAAAAGAGTCTGTGTTACTTGGCTGCAAGAATCACCAATTATGCAATGTCCATTTATATAATCAAGGAAGTCAGTGCCACAGAACGGGGTAAAAAAGGTTTAAAGGGGAATCACAAGGAGGGATATACAGATATAAGGACACTGGAGCTGATGTTCCAGTAACTCTGTTCTGTTTTTGGCAGAATCCTGAAAAGCAAAAACACATATAACACCAAAAAAAAAAAAAGTGTTCTTCTGCTCTCCAATTTGCTTTGCTTTTTTTCTGATTAAGATGAAAGGTCAGGGTGCAAACGTCCAGGGCCGTGGCTAATGCATTAAATGTAATCAACACAGTTCTGAGGTATTTTCTTCTGCTTTCATACATAGATTTACATTTTTGGAAAAGAAAAAGAAAAAAAAAGAAAAAGCACGCAAGCAAGCGCAAGAACGACAATACAAAAAAGAAGGGTCCCTCATTATCTTAAAGTGGATGTAAAATATCTGATACATTTTCTTTAATCACAACAGTGCAGACAGTAAAAGCTAACTAAAAAAAAAACAGCTTCTCCTGCTTACAGTAACAAATCACATTTGTAATTAGCTCACAAGGTGATCATAAAGTTGGTCACCAGTCCAATACATACTTTAAATACGACTTAAGAGATTTTTTTCAGGTGAAAGAAACTAAAAAAAAAAAGACATTCCCAAATATTCGGAAACTGGAATGTACGTTAGATATTTCAGGTTTCTGAGTGTCCAAATGGTCTTTTTAAGGTTCTTTTTTATGCGACATCAACGTTACAATCACCTTTTGCTTGTTGTGAGCTAATATTTCTAGGGTGTTTGATTGATTGATTACAGCCAAAAGCAATAAAAAGAAAAACATCATAAAGAAAAAAGGTTTCAAAGAATCAAGCAATGTGAGCGTGGAATTTACAAGCTGTAGTAATGTGATCTCTAAGATGAGATACTGCATGAAATTTAAGGCTTCCTGCTTCTGCAGGTGACTAGCATGACTACGACTCTAACTAGGTTTAAGTTTCAGGATATTCCAGAGCTGGCCAAAGGTTTTAGGAGCCCAAAGCAGATTGTGATTTGGGAGCCCACTTACAGCTAAGACCATTACCCACTGACCGACATGTCACCTCAAATATGAGGTATATTTATGCAATATATTATATATCAAAACAAATGCATTTGAAAGCGCATGTAAGGGTCTTTTAAATGACATCATCAATAAGGTTAAAAATGAATAAAGTTACAGTATTTTATAATATTAAACTGGGGAGTGTTATGCTCTTCCTTCTGTTTCACTTTGTTACCCTGTTAATACAACAATTAGCAACTTTAACTGGTTTTCAAACTTGCATCTGGAACATAGTTAAATTGGGTGTTATTTCAGTTCCAGATCCAAAGTTCAAACATCGAAGCAAACTGAGACTCTCTTGAGGGCCTCCTGCTGGCCTGGATGTCCTCAGCAGCAACTCAGTTCCCTTACGCCTTGGGCCAGCTCTGGGGTTGCGCCACAGCAAGCAAACTAGGTCTCTTCTAGTGTTTGAGCTTATTTAACAAGATTATCTTTCCTCCCAGGCTTTTAGCGACAACTTACATAGGATTAAATCGTTCAGTCACTTTTCTCTTAACTTGCCTTCTAAAAAATACTCAAAAAATGTGAGAAAAAAATCAAGAACACAAGAACAAAAAATCGGCGACAAAGACAAAAGTCATGCAAGTTCTTCCATTTCCAAGTCCTTTCTGCTTCCTATAGCTGGAGTGATGTAGCTGGTGAGGAAAACATGGGAAGAATTGGGATGAAGGGACACTTTCAGGAGAGGGTATTTGTTTTGGAAAAACAAACAGGGAACATTGTCTCTTGCTTGGATGGGGTTGGGGGAGGAGGAGTTTTATTTCTCTTGTTTCACATTTCACTTTTTGTTTTCTTACTTACAGTTGCAAGATCCTGTGTGCTTGACTTCCAGCAACACCCCCATAGAACAAGCAGCCTGCTTCATGGCACATTCGCTGGGATATGTGGTGTTGTCGCTGGCGCACACCGACTCGTCCGTCCTGCTCTCCGGACAGGACTCGTTGCAGAGCGAGCAGCGACCCCGGCTCATCCGAGCGTCCCACAGACACTTCTTCCCTGCACTGCACTGGATGTCCTCACATGACTTGGCCTCTGGACAGAGAGAAGAGGAAATCAGCAACTGGGGCGACCTCCAGAAAATTTTGTAATGCATGGTCAGAAGGGGACTATTGAAAGTATTGAAGGTTGGGTGAGTTCAAAATTAAATCAAAAGCCACAGCAGAATTTTGGAGGACTTATTATGCTTTCGTCATGAATTTTTGGGTTGCTAGTAGTGAGTGGCCCAAGGGCACTATCAGAAAATTATCATAGGGGAGGTCAAATGAAGGTCACCAATAACCCTGAGGAAACCACAAAAACAAGCGACGTAGCACAGTTTCAGGAGTTTCACAATACTATTGTTCCATGTAGGTAGTGTGGGTAGATGGAGCCAGTAGTGACTGACAAAATAGAGAAAGACTAAAAAAGAAAGACAGAAAGGGAAAGAGCAAAAACGAAACAAAAGACACAGAGACAGACTAAAATAAGGAATATAAAATACACAATACACCGCGAGAGTGTTTTGGACACAAATTGTCAAGAAAAACTGCTTGATAAAGGAAAAGAAAAAGAGATAGAAAGATCAGTCCTGGGTCACACCTTGCTTAAGATCAGCAAGGTCTGACCTGCTGATCTCAAACAAATTTAATTAGACCAATTCACATTTTTGTGAAGATTTTATTTTCTTTAAAAACAAAGAACCAAATAAAATGTTCCCAAGTGGGAGTTACAGTTTTCAAACAAACAGAAAATTAAAATTTCAAAATTCTGTGATATTTGACCAATCAGCAACCAGAGCCAATCGAGACATCTAAATAACTGACCAATTGATTGTCCTCGCCTTATTAAAATAAATGTTGATAAAATAACATTTATAGAGTGTAGTAGGATGGATTACTGACAAAGTGGCAGTCTTTAAATAGACAATTTACTCTGAATAGTTTTCAAGCAAGATTAGAAAAATCAGCAGCTTTTCTTGGTTGAATGGAATAGAAATACAATCCAGCCTTATAGGGTAAATAGTTATGAAGGGAACAGAAAATTGCTTCAAATGAGCATTTTCAGAGTACAAGACTTAGACTGACTGCTATCTGGATAGGAAATGATTTGGTTAAAATCTTGAAGTATGTCTTCATGGCCCCCAGCACTCTTCCTTCCTCCCCTCTCCTCCTTGCTCTCCCTTATGAGATAGTGTTGCCAACATCAGGAAATAATAAGATGTCTATCATTTGTTGAGCAAACACAAGCAACTACTAAACACCCCCTCGGCCCCCCTTCCCTCTGCCTAGCCCCCTCCCAATTGGAATGTTGGCAGTGAAAATACACAGCTGGAAGAGAATAATGCACTGAAAGCATGTTCAAAGTCAAAGACTGTGGAGGCGCAGTGAGGGTGTTAAATCTCACGCTCTCACGTCTCCGGTTGCACACTTACTGATGCATTTTCCGTCATACGCCACACCGATCGACCTGCCCAAGAGACAGGTGGCCTTTCTCAAGTGACAGGCGCTGGCGTAGGTGATCCCGTCGTTCCCACACAGGTAGTGCTGAGATGACGCTATGTCGGGGCAAATCCGATTACACGTCACGCAGTATGCATTGTTTGTCTGGTCCACGACGCAGGTGGTGGTTCCCGGGCACAGGACACCGAGGCAGGTTTCTGCCATCACAAAGAAAGGAGAAAGATGTTACAGGAGAAGAAGAGGAGAGACGGCGGTCATATCTTTCAGATAGAACTGAACAAAGGTTGTACAGGGTCTGAAGCAAAGTCTGATTTAGGAACCCAACAGCCACTGCTGCTGCACCAAGCAAATATGTTAACATGTTTTAGCAACAATGTTAAAGCAACGATTTAGCAACGTTTAAGTTGTTTTAGCAAAACAATAAATTTCCTGATATGAAAAATTAGGTCTTTGCTTTAAAATCCTTCACTTAGTTTTAATTATTTGCTTACATAAACTGCATTTAGTCCATTAGAAAAGATGGCATATGGTTTTACTAAGTAATATCTACCATGAGGAGGTTGCTTGTAGTTCTCAGAGAGATCAGAACCACAGTCAGTGGGAATAAAGTATATCAGGTTTTCAGATAATAATATGGAAAATGACTGAACTGATTATAATATGAGGGTCACAAAGGTCACATGTTCCCATTTATGAGTGATTATGAAAGCTTCTCTACATATTTATTAATGTTTATGATATTGCAACTACATATTTCTGCTTACTGTCCATTTCCCAATTGGTTGATTGGCAGATTTTTCCTACCACTATGAGGTTCATTGTGCTACTACAAGACTTTTCAATCAAAAATTGTTTTTAAAAATAATTTAATTGGTCAATATTTTAATTTCAAATCATTTATTTATTTAATCCAAATTGACCACATCCTACTAAATTAACTTTTGAAGTGTTTTTGGTCAATCAATCAGAGAGGATTGGTCATAATGAATCTGTTTGCTGCTTGTCTATCTTTATGTGTCAGATTGTTGACACTATATGTAAATACTTAGCTGCAAAGCAGAGACTCTCATCCCCAGTCTAGAAGAAAAGACATGCACCAAAGTGTCAGCTACTGACAGTGTGCATGAGAACGACCCCAGTTCAGACGCAGGCACCACGAATGATCAAATTGTTCAAATAAATTACAAATACATTTTTAATTGAAATAATAAAGCATAAAGTAATGTTTTAATCATGTTCACATGTAATTTAAATTAATTGATTTGAAAACTTAAGAAGTAAGACAGTCTGTCCTTAACTTCAACCTCTGAATATTTAGGCTAGTTCCATATAAAAACATTCAATTATGAGAGCGATAGTCAGCAGAAGAGTAAAATTCAACTGCTCTTTTGGATGCCCCCTGCTGGCCTGGGACGTCCTGAGACGGTGGTTTAGTTTGGTTATGCCTTGGTCATGCCAGCACCTCCAAAAACTTTTCAAAAGGGGTGAACATATGGGAACTCTGATAATTTTGGAAAGCCAGACCAAAACCATACAGAACAGTATAAGTTTTATTAAGCTGTCATCATATATAAGTAAAAAAAAGCGATTACTTATTTATTTTAATATTTCAAATTGGCACGCTACTATGCCCATAACAATTACATGGGCATAAATATATTTTTGTTTAGTAAATAAATGTTGCCAATGATTGGATTGCGTTCTCTCCGATCGAAATTCTATTAATAATTTACATTGTGCACTATCTGGCTTGGCGGGAAGCTAGCAAATTTAGCCCCGACAGGCTCCTCCTTAGTGGTGCCGCTGAGTTAAGTCATTTTTAAACGTGACTTAGAATATGTACATATGTTTGACTTACTCTTGCATTTTCCTTGGTACTGCACGTCCAGGTCGGGCTGGCCTTTGCATTTCGCCTTCAGGAGTCCGCATTCATCTTTGTAGGTCTTGCCGTCTGAGCCGCACACCGGACCTTTCCAGGTAATGTTGGAGCAGTCTGGAGCGCATACGCAGCGCGGCTTACCTTTCCTGTTCATCTTGCACCTTTTACCGGGTCCGCAGTCGACATTTTCGCAGCTTTCTAAAAGAAAGAAAAAAGTTTTTATTAGATTCTGAAGAGGATTTTGGTTGTAAGCTTGAAATATTTCGACTGCTATAATTTACGCACGCTGGCATGCGCCAATTAGATCGTCTGCGTGCATTTTATGCTTATTATGAGGGAAAACAAAGGAAAATGAGTGCACCTCCACCTTTGCACGGTATGCAATTAGGAGCTCCGCCATTGAAGATCATCCACCTAAAGAGCGTGCTGTTGGGGACGTCCTCCTCGGTCCAGGACGTCCCCAGTCTCCCGCTCCGACAGCACTCCTCTCGGGTCATCCCAGGCATGTAGAGCACCTGGCACCTCCCGTTTTTCCCCTGCTGCAGCCAGCAGTTTCCAGCTGCAAAGGACAATTCATTATTAACTGGAATATCGCACGTTGAGCGTCTAACCACTGACCCAGACGCACCAGACACACACACACGCAGACCGCATTATCCGAGACGCGCCCTCCCTCCTCTTTCGCCCTCCCGGCGGTATTTTGTCTGATTTTTTCTTTTTCCCCTCTTTCTTGCTAGACAGTTAACACTTGCCTATTCCAACTGTGACTGACAGCCCTTACAATGCAGCCACGAACCTCAAAAAAGTGAGAATATTCTTTTGAGGGAGTGGGAGGGGGGTTCTTTTATTCCCGGAGTCTCCTTGTTACCACCGGACAGAAACTGGAGCGTCTAGACGGCGAAAACCAGTCTTTAGGTATATAGGCTGCAACAAGACTGAACACACCGCCTTCTACTTTATCCCAGACATGCATATCCGCCAGACATCGGCATGCTCATTGACAAAACACAGATAAATGCAATTCAAAGATTTTTAAAAATCCTAAATTGGTTAGTGGCACAGGAAAATAATTTATCCAGGCACAAGTTGAACGCTTAAAGCGACGCAGACACGCATGACATTGTGTGTCTGGAGGTTTTTTATATTAAATACAGATTTCTACTCGATTGATTTGAAACATAAACCCCGCAAATGACAGAAAAGTCCGCCCTGTTCTTGCTTTTGTCACAATCCAAATTCTAAATTTGCGATTTGGCGCACAAAGCTGGAAGGGTGTGTGCGAAAAAAAAAAATTAATAAATAAATACCTCACCCATTAACTCAGACCGAATAGGAAGAAGTTTGCTATATGATAGAGGAAAACACAATGAAGTTCAAACTGTTCACGAAAAATTGTCTTTAGAATGTCTTTGAATAAATTTGGCACGGACGCCTGCGTCTGTGCGCGCGGAAAGCGCTGCAAAACTTGCCATCTCTCACTTTGAAGTGTTCCCCACTATAACACCTGTTTTATATATACCGAATGCACGCAACGCCTGCAGAAGAAGTTTCAATAATACAGGGGGGAACGAGAACTCTATGAAAAGTTTTCAATAATCCGACACCCGCGCGTGTTTGCGCATGACAGCAAAGTTTAAAGAGAAAAAAGAAACAGAAAATAAAATAAAAAGAGCTTACCTTTAACTTTTTGATCTTCCATTAGATGGCATAGCCATAAAAAGAAGAAGAAAAGAACACCCGGGTGAAGGTGGTGCTGGAGCATCCCAAACATGATGGATGTAGGCAAAGTGAAGCACGTATTTGACACAGGCGAGCGCAAAAGTAATCTGCTTAAGGTGGCAGTGTTGAATAAGTGTCAGTCTGAGAATGCAGCCTCTCTTTTTAAATCTATAAGGGGTCTCGGGTTGACTGTCTCTGGTGGGCGGTCTCCTCTTCTGTGGGGGTGGGGAGATTTTTTTCTTTTTTTTTTTTTTCTTCTTACCAAAGTTCTTTCAATCCCAATCAGGTGACACACAAGTAAACTTTCTCTTCCTGTGATCACCGAAGAACACGGAAATGTGTGTTGGAAAACGGAACAGGCTGGGATCATTGAAGCAGATTTGCCAGGAGACTTAAGATAGTTGAAAAATGTGGCAGCAGATATGGATCGGAATTTTGATGGAATAATATTTGTGTCAACTTATGCATTTTTAGCTATTATTATTAATTTTTTGGTAAATTGAATATTTAACAAAAAAATTAATTATTTTACATGTTATATGTATTTATTATCAAGATAGTAGTAATAATAATAATAATAATAATAATAATAATAATAATAATAATAATAATAATAATAATAATAATAATAATAATAATAAATAAATAAATAAAACTTTCTTCAACATTATCTTCTTTGTCCTAAAATATGTCATTCAGTGCGTATCCTGAAGGGGGAGGTGTTGTCTCGTGGTTTGGGGGATTGCCCCAGTAATCTGCCACAAAAGAAGTCATCCAGCTTCTCCAGGAACTATGGCGGCCGCCTTGAGAGGAACCGTAGTAGCATTGGCCAAGGTGAGTGCTGAGAGGATGCTGACAGGATAACAGGGTTATTACACCTGTAAGAACGGAGAAGTGAGGTTTGTCAAACTCAGGCAAAGGGGTTTATTTCAGCTGTAACAGAAACGGCAGGAAACTTCAACCTGTGGCATGTGTGTCTAATCAAGAGCTCTCCTCGGAAAATTGACAGACACGCCATAGCAAAGTTTAACAACAAAAAACAAACGGTTTCTTCTAATTTTGGTGGCCAAGAAAGCAGAGTTATCTTCTTGTATTATATCTGTTAGTTATTACAAGTATCTCAGCCGTTCTGGGATAGCCTGTTAGCTTTATTTATTTGCTAATTGTTATCATATAACTGGAAAGCATCAAAGTAACGGATCAATCTAATTTTCAACAGTCGAAGGTTTTCTTACCCGTTTCAAGGTTGGGCTTCAAAGTCACACCCACGACCACACCCTTCATCCCTCCTAGCATCCAGCTAACCCACCCGGTCACCCCCCTGTGGCCTTTTTGGATGATGATGCATCTCATAAATGACTTAAAACAGTAACGTTTGTTTAAATAAGACACGTCGGAATCAGATTTATTGGTCAAGATTGTGTGCACAAGTAAGGAAGGAATTAGTTTGTTTGTTTGTTTGTTTGTTTTGTGGGAGAAGATGATCCCCAGTTTCACTTCACTTGTATGTAGTTGTATAAGTAAGTCATTATTTACATCTTGCCGTCTCTGAACATGTTAAGTCACATAAGATCTTGATATCTTTAAACTGAAACGCAGAAAGGTTAGGATTGTTGGAGTTGCTCACTTTGGAAACAGCCCTCCTGGGATTTGAGTAATTCATTGTAGGGGAAACAAAAAGGAAAATCCCAGCATTTTTCCCCTTTTTTTTTTTTGTTTTGAAATTTGCATCTGTGATAGTGGAGAAATGTAATTTATTGTTGACATTTCATAGGGCCTTGGAGGCTCCCGCTTGCATCAGCTGGTCTCTAGACCTCTCAGTGTTTCTGCAAGTCTTTGTGGATCCGAAACCCCACCTACCCGCGCTGATAGCACCTTCAAAGTCACTATGATACCAGGTGATGGAGTGGGACCTGAGCTGATGACTGCAGTCAAGGATGTCTTCAAGGTACAGCATTGGAGTAATGGCCTCCTCTCTCCTGTTTCCATATAATGTGAGATCACAGTCAGTGATATTAACGTTGAGACAGTTTGGAGACAAAAATTCTACTGTTTCATAAGTTCATACTGGTGTGTCTTTTATTTGTCCTTATCTTTAGGCAGGTGACATCCCTGTTGAATTCGAGGAGTTCTATATCAGTGAAGTGCAGAACAGGGCGTCTGACGAAAGACTGGAGAAATTATTGGACTCGATGAAAAGCAATAGAGTGGCTATTAAAGGTAAGGTCTCTTTTTCTCCGGCTGTTCAGTCACTAAGAATATGTGATTTGAAATGTGTAATAAAGTGGGTTCCTACGGGTCTAATAGAGCATGAAATGTCATCCACATATTTTTCAAGTCTGGATCAGTATAGAAAATCTGTTTGTAGACTTTAAAAAGATTCATTCATCCAATCACACTTGTTCCGAACTTTTACCATGTATAAAATAGAATCGAGTTGACATCCAAATCATGTTCACTTTATTGTGAAATGCAACATATTTTAAATTGTTTCTCTTTCATTTTACGAGGAAGTGTAGTAAATATGTTTGAACTCTGACGACATGTTCTGTTACCTCTACCAAAGGTCATTGTTGTTCTTTTAACTCTTGTCTTTGCGAAAGCTTCTTCAAAATCTAGATCCTCTCAGTTGTCTTTGAAACATCCTGTAGTCTCCGATCCAGCAGCAGGCGCTGTTGTAACACTTAACCCATTGTCTCAGACATATTGTGATCCGGCGCAGTTGGTAGAGCTGTTGCCTTGCAGCAAGAAGGTTCTGGGTTCGATTCCCGGTCCGGGGTCTTTCTGCACAGAGTTTGCATGTTCTCCCTGTGCATGCGTGGGTTAGAAAATGGTTGGATATTGTGATCCACTTGAGCAGAAGGGAGGGAAAGTAAGGCAGGGACATTTAAAGCAGCTGTAAGATCAGAGTTCTCCTTCAACTGCCACTGCACTGCCTGGTGGCTACTGGTGAGCTGGTTTGCATTTAACTGGGTGCAGTTTACATTTAAGCTGCACCCAGTTAAATGTAAACTGACGTTTCAGTCATTTTTATTGGACTGCCAGCATTTTATCTGAGGCTCTGATTACACAGAGCAGCTAATATGCCTTGGTCAACATAACAAAAGCCTTTTTTCATGAATAAAGCGCTCTGAACTACAAATGGCATAAATCTAATAAACACTGCTTACAACATATTCTGCTCTAAAATATTGTACGAATTCATGTGCCTGATTAAGTTGCACAAAATAATCATGATACAAAATGTTCATACTGTTACATAGCAAAAGTGAACTTTAGCTGAACTTTATTAGGGTTTTATTGTCTTAGATTTTTTTTGCACTACTAGCGTTTAGTAGATAGTAATCCAACAGGATTGTGATTAGGATTTTACTCACATGATGTGATTTTTTTTTTTTGTCATATCCATCCATCCAAATATCTGCTGCAACTTTATAATGCATAATAAACTTTAGCCTATTTGCGTTTTATGTTTTTTTTTTTTTTGTTGTTTTTTTTTGTCGACTAGGAAAGATTCACTCACCAATGGAGAACAAAGGGGAGTTGGCGTCTTTTGAAATGAAACTAAGGTAATTACATAGAAACTCTTTAAAAAAAAAAAAAGTATCTGCCGTGTTCAAACATTACCGTTCATCTCGGTTGTTTCCCCAGGCGCACACTGGACCTGTTTGCTAACGTGGTCCATGTGAACAGCCTGCCGGGCTACAGCACTCGCCATAACAACCTGGACCTCGTCATCATTCGTGAGCAGACCGAGGGGGAGTACAGCTCCCTTGAGCACGAGGTAAACAGTTCCCATTAAGTCTACTGCCGCCAGACAATCTGAAAAATTCTAACAAAAATGCTGCATTTAATATCGGTCATAAAATTTTGGATTCCTCTATTTGAATGTCTTAGTTTTCTTTTCTCTTTCTCCAATTGAAACCATCACTGTGTAACTGTTCGTAGAGTGTGCCCGGTGTGATCGAATGTTTGAAGATCATCACCAGAGAGAAGTCACGACGCATCGCCAAGTTTGCCTTTGACTACGCCACTAAGATAGGTCGAAGCAAGGTCACAGCAGTTCACAAAGCAAACATCATGTGAGGGCAACTTTAGGACAAATTACATAAAAAAATTTGAATTCGTTTTTTTTGTCTGTTGATTTTTAAAACTTTATCAATTGCGGTGATAATTTGTGTCACAATTACAGCAATGTCCATCCTGATCTATTGTGTTATTCCAGGAAACTAGGCGATGGGCTGTTTCTGCAGAGTTGTGCAGAGGTGGCGGAACTGTACCCCAAAATCAAATACGAGAACATAATCATCGATAACTGTTGCATGCAGGTATTTGCAGCCTTAGTAGTTCACCCTGCTGTTTTTATGCGTGTTATTTCTCTTTACCTCGCCACACTACAGTATTGCCATGGTATTTGGTGTTGTATTTTCTTTCATTTTTATCAACTTTAAGTTAAGACTTACTTGTTTCATTCCTACAGCTGGTTCAGAACCCCTACCAGTTTGACGTACTGGTCATGCCCAACCTTTATGGAAATATCATCGATAACCTGGCAGCAGGACTGGTTGGAGGAGCCGGAGTCGTTCCAGGGGAAAGTTATAGTGCAGAATATGCTGTTTTTGAAACTGTGAGTTTATTCAGTAAATCAATTCCTTCTGTTTGAGTCAAAGTTCGGTGAGTCTAAGCACGCAAGAGTTAAAGTAACAAATTAACCTGTGTTTTTTTTTAAATTATTTTTATTTAAATTAAATTCCATCATCAACATAGAAGTAATATGCAGGAAACCATCCTAATTATTTTCAAAAGAAATAACACAGGTTCATCTTCATGAGAGAAATGCAGCTGGTTTTACGTCGCAGAATATTTAGCAAATGCAATAGATGAGAGTAAATTTACTGTGGGACGTTTTATTGACACCATAAACCAAAAGCTGGAGAGATTTGATGTGAGACACATTCCACATTCTTGGATGAAAAGCTTTCTAAATAATATATATTATATTTGAATAAACAATCTTAAATATGGTCTAATAAAGGCTCCTAGTGGTGAACCACAAGGTTCTATGCTGGGCACTAAAGATTAAAGTGTAAATGCATGAGCCTACAGTTGTCGACTTAAGGTTATCTGCTTGTTATCAAACTTTTATTTTCTACTCATTTGCTTTGACTTTTCAAATTGTGTATCAAAAATTATTATCACACTATTCATTCTTGCTTAAGGGTCAAAATTAGTTTGATGAAAGGGGAAAACGTGGCATTAGGGACAGTTTGTATTACTGCATTTTCATTGGTTGCTTCATTTCCTGCCTTTTTTTTTTTTTTTTTTCCTCCAGGGAGCTCGCCACCCCTTTGCGCAAGCAGTGGGCAGGAACATCGCTAACCCTACAGCAATGCTCCTCAGTGCTGCCAACATGCTGAAGCACCTCAAGTGAGTTTCCTAATCTATTTATGAACACGTTGTTTCCTGGCCTGCCTTATAACTTTTACTGTATTCTGCTTCAGTCTGGAGTACCACTCCCAGATGGTGTCAGAAGCTGTCAAGAAAGTCATCAAACAGGGAAAGGTAACATAGTTGTTTGTGGTTCTCGCTGAGTTTGAAGACTTCATGCTTATTAATGAAACTCATGCTCTTTAAATAACATACTTTTATGCTCCAATTTGCAGGTGAGTTACTGAAAATGTTATCTTACCATGCATCCTGCGCATATGGCATACTATAAGAACCAAATTCCGGTTTATGTTTTTATTGAGCAAGTCTGAACAGTCTTTTTTTTTTGTTGTTTCTCTGATCAGTTTGTGGTGTAACATTAGCAGTTCTTGGCCTGCAAATTTAACAATCTGACTAACAACTTGTGTGTTGGAGAGCCTTTGATTCACTAACATCTGTGTCAGGCCTGCTGCATTTCTATTAGGCTTTATTTTTATATTTCTTTAGAGTTTGAAACTAACATTTTTTTTCTCTGTTGTCTGTAATTATCAACTTCCTTCAGGGCATATTTTCTGTCCATGATCTGCATGTTTAAGATACAAAGCAAAGTGCAAACAAAACACCCGTGATGACCCAATAACACAAAATAAAGTCGTGAAAAATAAAACACATGCCACTGAATGAAATAAATGTTGGTGGAGATAATTTATATATATAGTTTGATCTTCTAACGGTGCAATTTAGATTTAAATATATTGCTTGTTAGACTTGTTTTATAATTACTTTAATATTTGTAAATGTAAATTAATAATCTCCTCAAATTTGTGCCATTTGGGAAAACAAACTGCAATCGTCTCCAAATATTGAGCTTCATTTCTTGAAACAGAAACTAAGATTTTACCAGACAAATTGGTTACATGTTATTTGAAAAGAATCTGGCCAAGAATTTTACCTGGATTAATAAAAAAAAAAAACAAGATATGTTCAATAAAACATCCTCCAGGAATAACAAAACTTGAATTGTCATTAATTTAAATTCACTGAGTGCCTCACTAAAGGCCACAACTTTCTCCAAAACATTACAAAAAGTTGGTGAAATACTTCTTCTTGGCCCAATATTTTAGCTGCCCCAGATTTGGTCATTAATGTGTGCTGAATGCAAGAAGTATGCTACTGTGACGGGTGCAGCATCGCTCGTATTTGATGCATTATTTGCAGCTGTGCAACCTCCTCCAACACCAATTCCCACCACCACAGCCAGCTGTTTGTTGTGAAACTATTGATAAATATCAAAATCCTTAAGAAGCTGACTTTATGTCATCCGTTTGCTCCTCCGCTTCTTTTCCTGTCACTTCCGTCTGTCCCTGCATCCCGCTGACCTCTGTGTGTCTGTTGTTTGCATACATGTGTTTTGTGCACATCCCAGGTTCGAACACGAGACCTTGGCGGGTACTCTACCACTGGCGACTTTGTGCAAGCAGTAGTGGAGAACCTGCGACACCGACCCACCTAATAAGATCCCACCTTCCTCATGTTGCCTTAAATGTGGACCTTGATCCTAACATGACCTGAAGGCATGTTAAGATTGAAAACCCTCCCCACTTCCATATTGTGTCCCATATGTGTTACTCTGCTTTGACATTAGTGGCCTCCAATGTTTATGTTTAATGTATGCGTGATTGAGCCGATGTAAAAGCAGTGATTTGTGACACACTTTGTGAAAAAAACAAAAAAAATACACAGTTTGTGCAGATTTCCATCCCATATTTTTTGTCTTCTGTTTCCTCTCCCTGCCTGCAGTCCCTTTACCTCCGTAATCACTCTCAACTTTAGCATTTCCATTATTTTGGGTTGTATTAATAGGCAAACTTATGTTACAGGTTTAATCTAGCCAGTTCCTTGTGGTTTTCCTAGATGGACATAATCTAAGCTGCTAAATGAAGGTTGTCTCTTTATTATTATAAGTCCGATGTAGAAAAGTCTTTTCATTTCCAGACTTTATTCCGGTTTCTAAAGGATTAAAATAAAGGTGTTTTTGCCACATCATAACTATATTTTAACATTTTTACTTTCAGAATCCTGTTTTTTCACTTCTGTTTGAGAATCGACACAAACACATTCCAAAATAAAATGACAATTTTAGAGCTTTTTTTGTGTCCATCTTGGTGGTTTAAATATTGATATTTTTGATTGTTTTTACAAACAGTAGAAAAGCATCAGTTTACACTAAATGTTTAAAAATAAAACTGATTAATTAGAATTAGAAGTAGCATTCAACTTTATTGTTGCACATGTCACAAGTACAAAGCAACAAAATGGCAAGAATCTTGGATTTTGAAATGAGACAGATCTATTTTAGTTCAGAGGCCATCAAATGCATCAAAAGGAATCAAATGTTATGTTATCCAAGCATTTTCTTCAAATAGTTTGCACTCAGATGTTCTAAATATTGTTGAAAACCGTTTAAAAAAAAATTCTGCAATTTGGCATATAAAAAGTACAGAGGTTTGATATGGAAAATGAATAGGAACCCTTTAAGTGTCGCTGCATTCATGGTAACATGGGATATGTTTGTGCTTTTGTAGACTTTTCACCTTAGGTTTCTTCATTATATTGTACCTTAGAAGGGCAAAACTTCCAGTCAATAATGAAGAACACATAACTTAGTAAAAACGCAACTGCCAAATGAAGTCCTAAGTGATGTAAGGGAGACACACCGTATGCGAAAATCCATGCTTCCATCATGTTTCTATTTCTCCTGTCACGAGTTACATTTTAACTTTGCTAACCGATAAAAAAATCTTTTTAGGTCAACTGCTGCACAGATCCATGTTTACAGAAAGTTATTTTAAAATTGTTATGAGCTACAACATTTTTTGTGAAGCAGCTAGATCATCTTATTACATATAATGTAATACAGTTACATTATATATAATAATCATTATTATATATAATAATCTACATATATATTAATATATATGTAGATTGATATATATGTTAACATAAAGTGCATTACTCGTAATGCGCTGTGTTCACAGAAACTTTACAAACACTGACTTGATTCACTCTATTTTTATTCAGGCTATTGGTGCTTTCAACATTTCTACTATGATGTAATTTTGTCAGATGAAAGCACCACAGGCCGAAGAAAAAGCACTGAATTACTGTCACAATCCATGGTGATGGCATTCCTTCATGTATGTCTCCCTTGAGATTTTATTTGTCAGCGTTCATCTTTCTCTGTACAAAAGGTGCCTCTCTGGCAAGTGATATTTTAATGTCCTTAACTGCTTTCATAAAACTAATTTAGAAGAGTACTAAAGAGTACTTTAGTACTCTTCTAAACTAGTTTAGAAGAGTACATAACTTTGACTTGTCAACATGTTGACATATAACAGAAATGTAAAAGCAGAACGAAAAGATACGGCATTTCTCCATCAGCACTTGACTGGCCATGTTTTTTTTTTTTGTTTTGTTTTTTTTCCTAAACAGAACATGCAGAAGAAAATATTCTTATTTTGACGAGTGAGATTTCAAGTTTATATCCGTCAGCTTGTTTTGGTGACTGCAGTTTACAACAGAAGAAAGCCCCACATTCAGTTTCTCTGGATGGCTAAGTATCACTAAGAATGATTTTAAACGCAGAAATGTTTTGTCAAGGCCTACAGAATCATGGGAAATTGCTGACTTCACTGTAAAACAGCAGAGTCTTTGAAACCACACATAGGGTAAGTCACAAAAGTCCCTCGATAAAGCAGTTAACCACTCATGGTCAGCTGTTTCCAGCTATGTCAGTGGCAAGTTAAGTGGAAGGAAAAAAAGCCTTGCAAGAAATGCACTGCAAAGTAGCTCAGTTCAGGGAGATGTACGCCACAAATATCTGAACCAATAAGAACTCTTGAAAGGCATTGCTCTGTTTCACGGCTTTGACAGACACGTTTCCAACTTATCATAAATTTGAAGAGTGGACGTTTTCCTCGGAGTGACATTTACTCACTCGCCCTGTTCGGCTTGTTCTGTGAGTACAGTTACTGTATCAAAGGCTCTTCGACATGCAGGCCATGACACTGCAATGTGGACATGTGCTGCAGCAGCTGTGCACATGGTAACACGCTGCCCTTATGTTTGCGACAGGTGCGCACCGGAGACCTGGGGGGCTACTCGACATGCGATGAATTCACCCGGGCTGTCATTGCTAACCTGCCAGTCTGAGCTTTGTAAATGCAAATCTGTCAGCTGCTGAGACACACACACACACATTTGTTTTTTTTCTTTGCCTTCTGTCATGGACTGTGCACTGTCTCGACAATGTACTACAAAACACTGAAAATCTGCACCAATATGTTCACAAAACATTGTTTAAAGTGACATTTTGAAGAAAAACGATAACAGTTGCAAACATATATCATCTTTGCCAACCTTTTGCTTTCTTGACACTGTAAAATCCTGCCTAATGGCTTTATTTCAGGTCACTAAGCAGCAGTCAAAACGTGATGGATTTATACTTCTGATTATTTATTAACTTCGGGTTTTAGCATATCGCTTCATTTATGGCGAGATGTGAGTAAAAAATGAGACGTAACAGCAAGAGTGTGAAGCAGTCTCATGACCCTTAATGGAGACCTGATGCAGTATTTAGTGGTATTAAAGGTTCATCACAGCTGTGGGTGGCTTTGGTCAGCATGTTTTTCCTCGGAGCAAGAGCAACTAGATCTTACTTATTCCTCGTTTCCTGACACATGCTGATCAGGAGGAGCTGGAAAGTCTGCGTGTAGGAGTCATATGAGAATCTTTGTGTTAGTCACATGTGAATTATGGCTGATGTTGCTGTCGCCCAGCAGGATTGCAGAAGTACGTTATCAGACAACAAGAGCTGGAGAGATTCACACGGATTATGCTGTACTGTCTTGCAAACATATTGATCGCCAGTTTTCTGAATGTCTCCAATAGTTCATTAAACCTTTTTACCTCCTGAAATAATAAGACTAACCCAAATTCAACTTAGATAATCAGCTTTTAAAGACTTCTTCCTTAAATACACCTTTTTTGTATGTTTTATCACCCGGAAATTACTCATACTGTATAAGTTTGAATCTCAAAAGCATTTAATAGGTGATGCATAAAAAATAGATTCATACAAAAGAGTTTTATAAGGCATTTGATGTTTTTTGTTGTTTTTTTACCATGGTAAAACACATAGAACATTAGACAATTAACATTTTACTTACTCTTTAGCAAGTGTTCATTCATCTAAAGCATTAAAGCAGAACGACACAAGTAAATGTTTGGCACTCAAACACAATGTATTCAAAAGCCTGTAAGATAAACAATTTAACTACATCTATGTATACTTTCTATGTTACTAAAGGTAAACGTTTTGGAAAAAAAAAAAAAACATTCCAGAGCAAATGTTATCAACCCCTATAATCTGATACAAAATAGTGATATACTGGACATCTCAAAAGTGTAACATCCCTGTTACAATTATAGGCTTTTGTAAGATAAAGACATAAGATCATAATAAATTAATTACTTTTATTGTATCATATATGTTGGAAAATTTAACTGACAAAGAGGGAAATGTAAAAAAAAAAAAGAAACATCTCACTTACTGGTTGCAAAATGTGCATGCCCTTTTAGTTAAAATAAAGCACCTGTGATTCAATTTTGGTCTCACTTGGTTGAGTAAATCAGAAGGCAATTTCTATCAAATCGTTGCCCTCACTTTCCCAATCTGGTCGATTTGTTGCTCAAGCTTTCTGTCAGATTTAGTTGTGGACTTCTGCAGTTTCTTGGGTTATTTGTTGATCTGAATGTATGCTTGCACTTAAATAAACTACTTGTCTTTACTTTAGCGCACACTTGAAAGTTTTGGCTCAAAAATGACTGAGTTCTTTGACAAAAACCTGCTCCATTTCAATAAAAGTGACCTAACGAATGTTGTTTTCACTGCCATTTTCTTTTTTTTACCTGGGCATGGTTTATTTTGGTGATGTGAAATTTTTTTTTGTACCAAACTTGTTCAAATATTGTCTGCCTGGTCTACCACTGAGCCATGTGACACTCAGTTTGGTGACATTTACTGGAAATGATGATTGCAGTTTAAAGAAACCAGACCCTGGCAATTTAACAGTTCATTCAACAAACAGCCTGGCACCTCCTCCTTCTGCTGGTCACCAGCTTGGTCACACGTTGGGGAATGACATCTTAATCTTCAACCAACATTTGCAGCAAGTCAGAAATGTTGGCTGTGTTGGGTCAGGCTGGCTTGAACAGGGGTTGAGATCAAGACTGAAAGCAGATCAGCCCATCTTCTCCACTCCCAAATTCTGGAGATATTCCCCAAATAACCCCAGAGCAAGCTCAGCCATTTTGGACGATATAGTTCAAAATCTATCTAAGAATGGATAGATGCCTATTTGCAGAAACGTTTGTTGATGTCTCTCTGCACTGAAATCGGCTCAAGTGATGACACGCCTTGTTGTTCCATTACGGGACATGTCATCATACTGCCTCCACCAAAAGCTGTCGCAAAAGTATGCAACCGACATACAACCCACAAACACGTACTCCTGGAATAAAGGTGAAATAAACAGAATATATGGTTAATTTCAAGCCATATATATATATATATATCACAGTTTACCATGGATAAACTATGGTAGTTTATCCACATATACTGTGGATAATTACTGGTATCTTTCTGCATGAATAAATACAGGAAAAAAAATCTTGCTACATGTGCAATAAATGTTCTGGGACATGCCCCTGCTGAGCGCTGCAGTATGCTGCATCCAGAATGAAGCTCTACCAGCAGGGGGCGCTGCCTGGTATGGAGAAACAGATTGGAGAGGAGTCGGGGCCTGGCCTGGGAATATTTTTTTTTTTTTTTTTTTTTGAGCTCTCCTTCCCATTCTTCCTATGCAGACAGACACACAACATGGCGGACTAGAATAGTCGACCGACGCGCCCGGATACAGCGGATAAACTGTGGGGGGTTTTACCATCCAAGGAGGCAAACAAAGGAACCTCCGACCGGACAGCAGATACTGGAGAATTTGTGTGCTTTTCAGGGGGAGCCATCTTTATTTGGATTTAGCAGGAAAAACTGACTGCGAAGTGTTGGCAGTGTGTCCCAGGTTGCGCTTCCCCCCCAACCCCGCTCACACTCCTCTCTGTTCCCGGGGTGTGGAGACAGGGGCCGGGTTGGAAAAACGTGGAAAGAGAAGGAGCGGATAAAATTCCCCCCCCCCCCTCTCTTTTGGCCATCTTTTCTCCCGGAACGGGTTCCCATCTGTGCGCCGCAGGAGTTGTGGTGAGTTAACTTGTTTTTGTTGCGCAAAAAAAAAAGCCGAATCCCCACTTGTTACAATGTCGCTGTGTACGAGCATGTTTCCTCTCGCTGTAACACTGTATCACCCACAAACAAGCACTTTGTGCCCCCCCCCCCCTCCGTTTAGGCTCACAGAGAGCCCCTTATATATCAGTGGAAATGGACAAGAAGCGGGCTTGAGTTTAATGGTTGTAAACCATGAACATTTCAGAAGTAGCTCGGAGGCAGGGAGGTTTTTTTTTTTTTTTTTTTTTTTTTTGAGCAAAGGGGGCTCTCAGAAAGGGGGTGGGGGGTTAACTCTTGAGTGCGACAAGCTATATAGGAAAAGAGAGGCAGAAGTGGGGTTGTTGTGCCAACACAGATGCGGTTGCGGTGGCACGGGAACAAAGAGGAAGGGGGGGGGGGGTCTCTGGATTGGTTCACTGGAAAGTCCGCTGTATTGATAAATGCTTTGTTATTACACATTTAAAAATAGAGGGTGAGGGAGGGGAGCCTAGCTGGGGGTCCGTGGGTGGAGGAGCTGTGGGTCTTCTTCGTGGGGTTAGGTCGTCACTAACATTCAAATGTGTTCTTCATCAAATCACTGCCGCTTCTTCCGATGCTGGCTGAAACTCTCCCCCCGCCCCACTTCTTACAGCCTCTCCCAAAAGTTTTAGTAATGATTAATACCCTCCTCTCTGTCAGAGCACTGGGTGTAACCCAGCAAATCATATCAGTTTTATTTTTATGAATTACTTTGCTTCCAGTTTGCAGAAGCTCCGAGTACAGATTATTAGGGAGAAGGAAAAAAAAAAAAAAAAAAACTCAGTCACCAGTAATGGCAAGTACAACTTTTTTTTGCCTCGCAAAAGTATTCACGCCCCTTGAACATTTCCACGTTTTGTCACCTTAAAATCCTCACTGTATTTATTGTGGATTTGACGTGGTAGACCAATATAAAGAAAATTAATGCATGCTGTCCTTCTGTGTTCGGCTAAATAAAATCCAGCTGTTCAGTGAAGGCCTCAGGGGTTTTAGACCAAGGAGGAAGTTGTGGAGAGCTTTAAGGAAACCTCAAGTTGCAACTGCAAACGTAGCTAAACCTGCCCATCCACGCAAACTGGCAAGAAACAACTGGAGACGCTGTTGACGGCTCAACTATCAGTGCGCCACTCTTTATGGAAGAGTTGAAGATTGTTTGCAGTGTTTCACAAGCCAACTAGGTAGCACAACAAGCACGTCAAAGAGTGTGCTCTGGTCTTGCAGAACGCTGAAATGAGCTCTGCACCCTGTCTCCATGGTAGACATGGTGGTGGCAGCATCATGCTGTGTGCATGCTTTCCTTCAGAAGTTACAGTGAAACTGGGTTATCGTGGAAGAAAGTCAGTCTGACAATGCAAAACATTTGAGAGAGGAACGGAGTTTCAGCTTACAGTGGGGAAAACGATCCTAAATGTACAGCCGGAGCTCCAATTAAACGGCTTGGATCACAAGACATTCAAGTGTTTGAAAGGTTCAGTCAAAGTCCAGACCTTGCTGAGGAATCTCTCGGCAGGACTAAATAAAAATCTCAGTGTGTAGCAGTGAAACGCTAGTACAGACGTATCTGAAAGGACATGTAGCTGGAATTGCAACAAACAAGTGGTTCTACAAAGTATTCACATAGGAGTCTGATTACAAACGAATGACACGTTTTGTCAGATTTTTATTTGTCTCAAATAGTCGAAAACCATTTATTTCCCTTACACTTCGACTATAAAATACGCTCTCTTGATTTTGTGTTGGTGTATCTCATAACGTCTCAATGAAATAAATTCAAGTAGATGTAATAACGAGACAAAATGTGTAAAAGTTCAAGCCGATGGTCCGGAAGTTCCCAGCAGAATCGTTGCATCGTTGCCAGGAGGAATCCCTGACTTGTCATATTTGCCGCCTGGATCTCAAACCCCCCAACATCTGGTTCGGTTCAGCGCACTGCAGCTCATTTATGCGATTCCTCGCTCTGCCTGCTTGTCCACACCAGCTTCACGGAGGTCGCGGCGTCTTTGCGGCGTCCAGTCGCAAAACTCACAGCTGCACACCCTCCCGACCTGTGTGACTCCGTTTTCCAGACCTGTATCTTGACCTCTGCTCTTCAGGCCCGAACACGTTTGCCGCTTTCCCAAAGAAGCTGTTGCGCCACGTCCGCTTGTCACGCAGCACCTTGTCATCGGCACTAAATTGCAGAAGGGAGAGAAGTGCGCCTTGTCCGCATGACACAGGGAAACAGGGCTGTCATCGTCTACTCAGCTATTTTAAGGAAACCCGAGTTATTTTTGACTTAGGAAGCTGAAAGCCTTTCAGCGGAGGACTGACTGATACCTGCATCACACTTTACAATTGTCCTAGTTTCTAAAAATAAGAAGTGTAGCTCGGTAAAAACTGCCTCGTGGGATTTCTGTGGCAGATTTCAGGTCGTAGATTACTTTGGTGTTGTGAAATGTCACAATTTCAGGTTTGTGGCACAATATTATGAGCTGGCTCTTTGGAGGGATGTTTTTGTTTCCACCAATAGTCCAACAGGTTTTTTAGTATGAAGCACCAGTGCAATTCTGCTTTTTACACAGGTACAAGAAATGAATGTGTGTTCATTGGGGATTGATCGACGATGAACAGAATCAAATGCGTGGAAGGAATTTATCAGGATGATTCAGCTTTGCTCTGTCTGCAGTGGTTGTCATGTTATTCCTTCAAACGATTAAGCAAATCTTCATGCTTTTGCTCTGCCGGGAGTTTCATGTGATCTAGTAAAAGTATCAAAATCTGGTTTTAGTTTCTTCTCATCGGGGCTTTTTAGAGTAGCGCTGATCGACTTTTACCATATGTTGACTGTAGAGGAAAATTAGTTGCGTTATTCCTCGCCTCTTAACCCAAGCAGTTCACAGTTGGTGCCAGACTTCACTTGATTTCAATCATTTTTGAGAGCCGTAGTTGGAGAATACTTATATTTGAGATAATGGTGTGTCTCAATCAAAATGGTCCGATAAGCATGTAATGTAATGAAGCTGTCTGTGTTTTAAGTCTCCATTTCTAAGTAGGAGATACTGGGTTATGAAACACTGTCAAGTTGATGCTTGTCTTTTTGATTAGTTTTCCTTATCTTCCAGAGGAAAATAAGGGGACGTGTGCAGTGGGATGTTCACTTCTGACATCATCACTGTCACTTTTGGGTGATTTTTCCCTTTTTATACAAAACCTAGGCTAGAATTGCTGAATTGCTACAGCAAGCCCAAGTTAAATAGCTTCTTCTGCTCCCTGTTTGACTGTTAATTAAAATGTTTGCTCATTTCTTTTATTACTCTTAACAAATACTTGTTTTTGTCCATTCTGAACCTGCAACAAAATATTTTTCATCCAGATTTTCTTCCTTTTTCTTAATCAGATATTCAACTTCTAATTAGGATTTTAAGTGACATGTTTAAGCTGCAAAAGGGCAGCAGTGATTAGACAGCAACAAGTTATTCAGGCCTTTTACTGAGTCAGTACATAGCTTTTGATTCCTTTAAAAACCATCTCAGAGAGAACAATGCCAGGAATTGGTTCCAAATTATGAATGAGAGGTTCATTGAGCAGGAGGCATTGTTTTTAAATGTAGAGTTCAGACGCAGTGAGTCACAGGAGCTGTGATAACTTTTGGAATCTGCTGAAGAAAACTTAAAACAGCTGTCTTACTCCACCATTTTTTTTTTATTGCTGCAAAGAAATAAATGTTGAAGACAGTATGAACTTTAATCATAGTAAAACTATACCGTCCCACTTTGTGTTGCAATAAACACTGAAATGTACTTACATTAAATTATTATTTATATATCTATTCAAGGTTTCTCCCAGAAAACTTGCTAAACCTGGAGCTTGGGTGCTAGGGCAGCCATTCATCCATTGGTCCGTCGTGTTTTTGAGTTCAAAAATGTTTAAAGTTCACAGGAAATTTAAAAATATCACTTGATAATTATGTGTTGTTAAAAGTTTGGAAGATTAATACCTTAACACCAACTATAAATCCTTAAAAATGCAAACATTTAAAAAAGACTTTAAAAAATAAGCAACGCTTAGCCTGGTGGATGCACAAGTAAAGCCTGGTGGCCCGCCAGGCTTGTAATGCACTGGAGGAAGCCCTGCTATTGATAGGGATGGGCATATAAGAAATTCTAAGAGTGTATTCACATGTAACACATTTGGTCTGATTTAATAAAGGGAGCAGAGTTCGTTTCCCCTTTTGTGCAACCGGACCAAGACCCACTTTTTGAGACGGTCTCAGTCTGCTTCTAAACAGACTCTGGTACGGCTCGCTTCTGGTGTGAACACAGACCGGCATCAATCTGAACCAACTACAAGAAATGTACGCTTGTTTGGACCCCACGATCACCGCTGGTGAGCCCTTCAGTGTTGCCAATGCTACTAATTCATGTAGTGATTGTGCTGAAATCATCCCTTATCCTTCGTTTAATACTTAGTGATGCTGTGGCCAGCATGATATGGGTCTGAGGATGCAGAGCATCTCGTCTCATTCAGCTTGCAGCCGCTTTTGCCGACGCCATTTGAAAATTAGAAATATCCCATTGCGAAACCAGCGTTCATTCAAAACATTGTAAAACTACAGTCAAAGTGATATTTCAGTTATAGTATTAACAGCAAAAGTTTGCAGAAAACATAAATGCAGCAAGCAGGACTTCCAAAGTTTGTTTTTGTGTGTCTGTGCTCTGTCCCGCCCCTCTTATTTCTAGCCAGTGGGAGCAATGATCATTACCCACATAGCTTCGTTTACAAATTATAGTCCACATGCAAAACGTTTCACAATGTGAAAGCAAACTGCACCAAATGGAAAAAATAAAAAATAAAGTTTGCTTTTGGCCCAGACCAAACAAACTGATCAAAGGACTTTCCTGGTGAGAACACAATGCAAATGATTGAGTCCAGGACAAAACTCATTTACTAAAACCTCTTTTTGGTTTTAGTAAAACTAAGAAGAGGTTTTAATAAATGGGGACAAATGAAACTCAAAATTCTAATGAATTTCGGCTACATTCACTCTGCAGGCAAACGTGGCCCAAATCTGGCTTTCTAGGCCATGTGTGACCCATTTCATCAGACTTTTCTGTCACACAGAGTGACAGAAAAGTCACACACTATACACTGGAGGAGGCAGGAAGCGGCATAATCAAGTGTAAACAGTGGACAAAACAAGCCTGGCAGACATTGGGACTGCTTCTCTATTTAATTGTTTGGAACAATGCTACGTATAAGCTAATTACAGCAGGAGTCCGGTGGTGCTCGCATTAAAATCATAATTTAAACATCCACACAAAGAAAATCGGGTCTCAGCCAAAAACAAAACCAAGCATGAGGTTCTGCAGTGTGAAACCAGGCAGAGTTTTTCATTCTTGTAAACAGTGAAAGGGAGACTTTATTGGCTCCCTCAGTTTTCTGTCTGTGTCACGATCTGACTGACGCATGATTAACCGGAAATACTTTGCAATATGCCGGAATTCAAATGATCAACGAGTCCTATCAAAGCAAAGAGAAAATATGCGATATGGTTGTCCTGCAGAAATTTCTGTTAGCTTAGGCTAACTCTGACTCTACACAGGGACAGCTGTTAGAAATGCTACCAATGATAAGCACACCAATTGTGCTTAGTGTTAGCTTAAAATGCTCAAGATTGCGTAAAATGTGAACTCTTTCGTTCTTTCATGTTCGTTGTGAAATATGAAAATCCTGTTTTAACAGTAAGGCTATGTGATGACTTTTGCTTTCACATCGCATAGTGTGACAGCGCCTCCGGTCCCTTGACAGGCTTTGTAAGAGTCCCATCTAATTAAGATAAAGATCACTGTAAATCAGAGCCTCACAGCAGTTATTGTTTCTATTTTTAATGTAGAAAAAATTATTTTCAGTTGATATGAAAGACTTTTATTATGTTTTATGGTGTGCACAAAGAGAAAAATGAGAAAAAAGCGATGCATAGTTTGTCTTGACATTCATGTAGAAAACTGTTCCATAACATAAAAAGTTTTACTGCATTTATCGATTTTCGGAGACGTAGACAGAGACAGATTTGTAACAATGTGCTGGTTTGGGGGGGAAGAGGGGAGTTTCAGTTCTCTATAAATATTTTATTGTCAGAGACCAAATTTTCCACTTATCCAGAAAGAAGAAAAAAGTATTTTGTCATTTCTATTTCTGAAAGAGGAATTCAAAACCTCATCAGCAGGTCAAAGCTTTACAAAATCAGCCATCAGAGGTCAACTATGAATCTTTAATCTGTGCATCTCTAGCTATTTTTAAAATTGCCATATACATTTAAAGAACTGCCTGTGGATTTCAAACAGGTTTGAGTTAATATAAAGATTCTGAACAGAGAAGAAGCCAGGACAATCAAGGCACCTAAAGTTGCCATATTGGGACTGCATTCGGAGAGCCGTGTGTTTCTGAACCCACACATTTTGTTCATTGCATGAAGTAAAATGAGATCTGACATCCGGTTTTAGCTGCATCTAGAAATCGGTTCTGGTGCTTGAGTTTCAAAGGCCAGAGGTGATTGTGAATCAAGTTTCATTGTGGCCCGGGAGCCATCGTTTTGGCTTGGAAACCCAGTTGAAGGTCACAGTGGCTTTTGTGGGGAGGCCATGGGTTTGCGCCTTTAGATCCTCTCTGTGTCCAATGTGGGAAAGCTTGAGAGGCCCCTGGCATCTCCTGTGAGAAACCCCACAAAGCGGCAGACACGGAGCAGAGCTTCAATGACTCACCAGTCTCGCTCATTAAAACAAGTGAGTTTTCTTGATCCATTCATTCAGCCTGATGGGCCAGAATTATCATCACAGGCTTAATAAGAGACAGCGCGGTCACTCTCGCCCTTGTAATTAGCCGGAATAGGAACCCCACACTTTCGTCATCTTTTTTATCAACTCCGCCAGCTCGTGAATGAAGCCAGCGGGAACACAAACCGCACCAGCGGGGAGTAGTATCCCTCAGAAAGGGAAGTCCAGAGGATTGTGGCTGTTGTATGTGGCACCAGGGACATATAATCTGTGGTCTGTTTCGGAGCAGGAGTCCTTGCAGGCCTGAGTTAGGCGTACTTCGGTCTCCCGTGAAGAGAAGCATTCACAGCGATCCTGTTGCTTTACACTCCCCTCCTCTCTCTCAGTGAAGACATAGAAACAGTATTAATATGCCATGAATGGAGACAGACAGACAGGCATTATCCAGCGCTGCCGCAGCTAGTGGAGCAGGATGCCTTGTAAGAAAGCCAGAGGAAATATTTCTCTGCATGAATGGTAAGTCCCTTTGATAATAACTGCTTGTGTCATATCGGTGAGGCCTGAAGGCTCTGAGTCAGTCCAACCTCCATCTCTTGTCTCCTGAGGACTTTCGGTGCATTTTACTTTGTCTTCCAAGTGATCTTAATGTAGATCGAAAACCCTCAAATTTTCAATCGCAGGATTTTGTAAAGCTTCGACTTCGACCAGTGTCTGATTTCAGTTTGAGACGATGCAATATGAAGATATGAGGATAGTCTTAATCACTATTTTCTAATCTTCCTGCTGTAAGCAGTGAAAAGTTATTCATTTTATGAGCAGGGGTAACATCTCATTGCTTTTCTGTTTACAATAATATTTCTCTCTGAGCCTGTTTAAACAGAAGACATGGCTCAAAATCCAGTTTCCGTTTAGCTTTCTTTGTGTTTGAACCTGATCTTACTTTTTTTTTTTTTAGCCCTGAATTGAACTATAATAAAATGGGTAGAGTAAAACAAATCTGGTTCCTTTTGTGACAACATCTATACCGAAGAGTATTGTTGTTTCTGAAGACTGGTGGTGGATGGTGTGCTGTGATTGGGAAAAATTAGTAGTGTTGGGCTGTATTTTTCTCTTTCTGCTGAAACTAGTTTAAAACATGACCAAATGTAATCGTAAGCAACGAAAGGTTTTGTCTCCAGAGATCCGTTGAACACTTTAGCACTCTAATCCTTTCAAATATCAATTTGAACCAAATTTCACGTACTTAAGTTGTTTACTGCATTGAAGATTTTGCCATAAAGGGGTCTAAGGTCACAAAGAAATCCACAGTAACCAAAACCACCAAATTTTGAGTTCAGTCGCCATATCAAAAAGCATCCTGCACTGATCCCAATGTCCTGGCCTTTTTGTTGTCATGGAGATGTAATTGGACTTCCTTTATATTCGGCCTTTAAGTGTTCCTTTTGCTGCGTGAATGAAATGGGACGGGGAGAGCCGGGCCCTTTCACAACTGTGTGATTGCACTCCAAAGAGGATTTTCATTAGCCAGCGGAGCTCATTAAGCACAAAACCCCCACAGCAGCGTGAACCTGCCGCAGACCGCTCTCTGTTTTGTAAATGAAATTGCCATGATACAGTGAATCTAAGTTTTTCACTGTTTTTAGAAGATGTGAACATCAACTGTGTCATCTCACATGGATCGTAATATGAGAAACCTAAATAAATTCTTCTTGAGAATTTGTGATTAATGCATATTTTCTGATCCCCCTACAGAAACACGGACATGGGTAAATCTGCACATTAGTCTTTACCGACCATTTTGGAACATGTTTTAATTTAAAAGGTTGATCTGGACGAAGTTCACATGTTTTCTGACTGACAGGCGGTGGAGGAATTTTTTTCAGGAGTCACAAAAAGAAGTTAAGCATTTTAAGCTCATTCTCCGATTCACTAAATTCGTGTCTGGCCATTAAACTCCCTTTCACAACACAAAATAAGCCTACAAACATCTACGTATTCCAACTGAGAAAACCTTGAAATAAACTGAAAAGATTTTTAATTATTTTACTTTGTGTTGCTATCAACCTGTAAAAAGAAATTGTAACTGAAGTTAGCAAAAAATTAGACAAGGATGCATTTTAAATTGCAAACAATGATTTTTTTTATTTTTGCAAACAAAAGGGCTTGATGAATGGCACTCCCTGTAGCAGATATCTAAAATAAATAATGCTGATAGCAGAGATGGAAGAAAACAGCATGCATTATATAAATCCCTCTGCTAGTGACCGGAATCAGTTGATTTTCAGATTAATTTGACTTGTTTTGTCCTTTCGGAAACTCCTCCAACCGGAGGCCACTGACTGAGCTCTAACCTGCTAATACTGCTGTCACTTAATAACTAAACATATTAGTTATTAAATGCTATTCTGTGCTTTCTTTGTTGTAAATGTAAATGTCTTAAAACTATCACTCACTTGACATTTTTATGAATTTACAATTGCTGTAAAACCATATGGGTTGTGAGACAGAAGTATCTGTACAAATAAAACCCTGAAGAGAATTACGGAACTGTTCATTTACCCCGTTACAAAACACAGCTTAATAACTTTTTTTCTTTTACTTTACAGCTCAACAAAATGCAACATACCCTGAGATATATTTTTTCTTTAACATTATTTAAAAATAAATATTTTCATGTTGATATACTGTCATGATTAAAAGTTAGTACACCCTGGGAAGGGTTGTGTGTTTTCCAAGCACAGTTTAACAGACGAATGTTTAAAATAAGTTTATAAAACATAAAAAAAAATGTAACACATTCAAATGTCTGAATAATTTTTGTATCTGTAAAACTCAGTTTTGCTCTTGTGTGTTTTAAATTGTTAAATTATTTATACATTTCCAATTAGTATAAAGTGGATTTGTCAATACTTATTGTAATCATTGTCTCCCACGTTGACCTGGTTAACATTACCCTCACTGGGGTATATATATCTATATAATATATATATAGATATATATATATATAATGTGTTTACAGTCATTATTTTGAACTGTGGCAGGAAGCCGGAGCGCCCGGAGAGAAACCTGCAAACGGCAAATTTCTTTTTAATATTTTATTAAATGTAATTACAAAATGTATTTCTGACATTTTGTAATTAAATGTAAGAAATACATTTAATTATTTCTGAGCCTTTATTCTGAAGTAAACCTCTAGTAAAGAGGGTTATGAGAAAGGGGATTCAAACCCAGGACTTTTCTCGTTGCAAGACAACAGTGCTCCCAACTGAGCCACTGTGCAACCAGTTTATTCACAAAATTATTGTTTTATTCACACAGAAAGAGAATTTAGAGGCCAATTAACCAAACAGTCATAATTTTAGACTGTGGCAGGAAGCCGGAGCGCCCAGAGTGAAACCTGCAAACAGGAAACCTGTCAAATCTTTTTACCCGTTCATCCCATAAGTGTTTGTGTGTCTGGTCGTGAATGTTTAAGTAACTGACCACATGTTCTGTCGCAGTCACTTAAACTTCTCCATCCTCAAAATGCTCGCTTATTTTGTCATCTTGGATATTATCTTCAACGACAATAGATGTTTGTAGCTCCTCTCTGAAAGCACCGTTATCATCTTCGGGAGGAGGGGCTGGAGAAACCGTCACCTTGATTCTGTTTTCCTGGAGTTGCTCTTAAATTGTTCGCTTTTCATAAACAAACATGAAGCCCCTTCTGAACATGTCTTCACTGCAGCGACTGTCTGCAGTGAAGACATGTTCATCGACAGCCTTCAATATTTGCTGTCCGTGCATTATGTATGTGTAGAAATGGGCTGGGTCTGAACCACGGCAGATAACAGAGGACAGATGGTATCTCTCTGTTCCACGTTCTCCAGGTACATCGAGGGTTGGGTTGGGAACGATTTTGAGTTTTTTGTTAACCCTGGCCGACTGAGGCAGAAAAAAGACAAGGACGTTATTGTCAGTGAGACAGTGTTTGTGTTTTAACTGTGAGCTGCAGCCTGAGCAAATAGTTGTGACCCCCAACTCTGCCCAATATCTAAAAAGAGATGCTATATTATCTATGGCTGTGGAAGGTGGGAGTACAACCATCGGGCGGTTACTCAACAGCTCCAAGTAATCCTTTCCACAGTTTGTACATCTGCCTTCACTGTACAATTCCCTGTCCGTACTTCCACCAAAAGAATCGAGCCAGACCAGCACGGATTCAAGTAAACATGAAATCTCAAAATCTCTTCCCAAGCCCAGACCTCTGTCCCTCAGTTCCCCGAGGACTGGGGAGATCTCTTCTGGAGAAACGTGCTTTCCCGGATGGTGGATGGCTGAGTGGAGAAGACCCGCACAGCAGGGGATGGATGACGCCTCTAGAAAGACCCTTTCCGGAGCGAGACTCCTCCTGGTCACGCTCAGGTTTAAGATGGCTTGAAAAGAGGCGTTCACCCAACTGTTGTGGCAAACGTTGGAGAACTTGAAGAAGTTTTCCGTGTCTTCCATGACAGTTTGTCCCTGCTGTGCGTCCTCTGTCCTCACCACATCCAGGATGTCTGGGCCAGCTCCCTGCTCTGAAAGGTTAACGTCCCCCTCCGGGTCGGTTATCCCTTTCAGAACAGTGCAAAAACTGTCCCCAAAGACTTTGCTCTCATTCTCAGAGAGCGCTACCCCAGCCGGGGTAGTCTTGTCTTTGGGGACAGCCACAGACATGTCTCTGGTTGGGGTTTCAGAGATGTACCCTGCGACTGTCCTCTCACGCCTAAGTTCGTCGTCTGCCGTCGTGTCTCTAAAAGCAGTGGCATTGCTTTGACTCAAAGGACAAACTTCCCCTGCCGGGTCAGTTTGTCCAAGGACAGTACGCTCGTCCGAGGTACTGTCCTGCAAAGCCTCAGTTGCGTCAAAGTCTGT